>OX451389.1:22790778-22870125 GCA_949629135.1 Eremobia ochroleuca
CGTGGGTATTGGTAAGATGAAACACTGACAAGATCATAAACAGGCAACATTTACACCGCTTAAATTTAAAACAACGTCATTTAGCTCACTACAGCAGATCAGTTTATATTTATCTGTTGATACCGTGACCAGGTTAGCGTGGTTGTGTTGAGTATCACAGGAGTCATTAAGTTAACTTAACTTAAGCAGTACCTACAATACTCAAGCTGAGACCAAGGCATTTACGAAATTAGCTTCTTAATTAAATAATACAATTTTAGTTCAAGTCAACGATTTAACACAAAACTTAACGATCGCTCGCCGAGATATTCTGTTCATTTTACTAAATCGAAATAGGTTATTGTTATTCTATACCAGTTTATGAATATTGTCTTTAATTAGAAGTCAGTAGTTGTTCAATGAGTTCCAGAATGTTCCCGCGCTCGGAGGAAGACTGCTCGTGATGTGATATGCCTCACTCGGTGCAGTCGCGTGGCTAGATGAAAGTTTATTTATTTATTTATTTAAACTTTACGCGTACAAAAAGGTACAAAGGCGGACAAGGCGGAAAGTTTAACTTGAACATCAATTTTAAAGAAAATTCTTCTCTGAAACTAGACACATCAGCTTTCTTCATTGTGCCCATTATGTACTACATAATTCGGTCAATATGTTTCCGCAATAATAATAATAATCGTGGCAACACTGATACGTCAACAACGTACATTTTGTTTTTCATATCTCATATTTCCCGTTTTTATTCCTTTTCCTAAGTCTTATTCGGTAATATCATATAAAACCTTTTCAAATCAATTAAACATAAATCAGTAGTCATCAATAACCAAAAATAAAATGAAAAACAATATAAACATCGAAAAATTAAAAATGACGGCTGTCAAATTCGACCTCCGAAACAAATGAAGATTATGAAAACGAAATAATGTTGACGAGATCAGCCGCTCGCCGTACACGCCTACCACCTCCGCACTCTTCGATCAGCTCCGACGACACCGGCCGCGGTAGTTGCGTCGAGCTCGAGCGACGAGTATTTCTCCCCGCCCTCGATGCCACCACCTGCTCGTCGACGGGGAGGACACCGGTTGCCGGACGGCTTAAGACCTCGAGGCCCACCGGCCTCTGATAGGGTCAGAGGACTCTTCTGCCGAGAAGTGTGCAGCGCATAAGATGGACACAATCCATCAATGAGAATGCCCCCAACAATTTGCAACTGATGGAGCTATTGAAAGTAACTGAAACTTTCAGTTAGGCAGCTGGGGCTATGTTTTCACATAGTTTTTTTATTGTATTTCTTAGTATATTGGCGTTGCTAGCTGACATAATGGCAAATAATTTAATTTAGTGTTCTGTGTCTTGTAATGTTAATTACTTTGCATACCTTGTATTGTATACCTATACAGTCAAGTATTTTCTAACTGAACAGACAGCTGTGCTGCTGGGGAGTTTGTTGCGCCACTTCTTCTTCCCAGCAAAAGCACTAGGAAGTGGTGAAGGGCGGGCGTTTTTGGGGACTGTCTTTTGTAATTTTGACGTTCGAAAAGTGCTGATTCTCAGCCTAGTTTGAATAAATGACTTTTGATTTTCAATGTTGCTCCTGAATCAACTCGTGACGTATTTACGTATTATAGTCAGATGGGCGCGCTTTAGGAATGACAACATATTTTATACACTACCCTCATCTTACCTTTCTCATATACCTTGATTTATGTGACATGTTTAATATAATTAAACAAAAGTGGTCTCCACACAATCATTTCTAACATGTAATTATAACAGGAAACGTAAAGGAAAGAAACGTTTTTGAGGAGAAAATTATAAAAGATACTAGTTACAACAACAGGCCGTGATGGCGGGTGGAAGAACAAGCTGGCAACAAACCCAGACTGTGGCCCCGGATCTCAAAAAAAGAAAAACTCAAAACTCAACGCATTAATTTTAAATAAACCAATTACAGGCACTTTTGTCAAGGGGTCGGTCAATCAGAAAGATGAAGCTAGTTGCCCATTCCAAAGCCCAGTAGGTACCTTTATTTTTTTTTTGTCGGGGGAAACCTTCGAAAGGCACCCGAGCTCTGGGGAGGGAGGTCAGGGAGTGTGGGATTTTTACCTCACTAAAACCACCCCGGTGATCACCATCAGCACATAAGGGTGGTCCCGGTTCCTCTTAAAAGACCAATTCCGGAACCCCCCGTGCAACGCCTGTAAGGCACATCCCAGGGGAGACTGTAAAGGGGCCTCCCCTGAGCCTCGCTATGCACCGCAGCACGTGACCACTGTGCTACCGTCTTCCCTGGGGTCACTTGGTGGGTGGACAGAGTCCCCACTCTGTGCGCCCGCGACCCCAGAGGTCCAACCTACCTTGGCTGGTAAGCGGGTTTCGGCGTATTAGGCGCCAAAGCGGTTGCCTCCCCGACGCCTCCTTCTCCGAGCAGGATCAGCCCTCTCCCGATCCCGCTCAGCGGCCTCCTTCTTGACCATCACGGTCTCACAGAAGGAGGCTACTTCCACCCAATTCTCTGTTTCTGCCAGCATAGCCCTGCACCGCAGGCTGCTGCTACCGCAGTGGTGGCAATTTGCCGTGGCCTCTCGCCCAATCCTGTACAGGTACTCACCGAAGCAACCATGTCCGGTGAGCACTAGGGTGAGCCTGAAGGAGATGCGCTCCCCTCTTTTCAGCCAGGCTTCGAAGTGCGTCAGAACGGCTTCGACAACGCACTTGCACGAATATTGCGGCTGCTGCAGCCGTTTGCGCCACCGCTCGGGCGCGTGTCGCCGTTTCTGCCGCCTCAGCCATACGAATGCGCTTCCTGGCACACTATTCCCGTTTCGGCGGATATCCCGAATCTGGTCGTAGACCTTCGCGTCCATATCCGCCAGGATGTCCAGCGGCGGAAAGAGTGCCAGGAGAGTTGCCGCCTCAAAGGATATCGTTCGGTATCCTCGTGCGATACGAATGGCCATTTTCCGCTGCAGTCTATTTACTTTAGTCCTGCAGCGTCGGACGCCTGACAGTCTATCTGACCAAATAGGAGTCCCGTAAGGGACCATCGATCGCAAGACACCCGCGGCGAACTTCCTCCCGAGGTCCCCGAGATTGGGGCAATAGGTACCTACGGAGAAGAACGGACAAGAAACTCCACACACTCTTTTAAATCATAAAATTATTACAAAATATTGGTTACATCATTCATGTTGAAATTATATATGTGAGATCGATGTATGTTTTACGTGCACGTTAAAAGCGTCCGTGCTAAAAAGGATAAAAACAAAAAAACAATTCAGAAATGAAAATAAGCCGTGGCGGCTAGGAGATGACCAGTCCCTACTGACGGCGCCATGACGAATGTTTCAGCACCATTTAGCTCAACCATTTTCAAGGGAACTTAATAATCCCACACACACGCTACCACTAGCGAGACATTTGAGTGAGTATTATGACATACTCTCAGCCGTCAGGGCACATTCAAGTCAATGAAATACGTACCCAGTAAATGGTAGCTTTATAAGTTTAGATACATAGTGCTCACACGTGTGTTATGCAATTATACAATATTAAGAGATTGAATTTATACAATACAAAAATAGTTTTTCAATCTTCAGCAGCTCCAACTATATTTTCGAATGCTAATTAATTACTTTATGCGCCCTTGTGGAGCAGGACCAGCGTTGAGCCAAGCATTTTTGTCAGCGATGTAATCCCCCAACTTATAATATGCTTGGCTGCGTTTTATGTAAGATTTGAATTTCGTTTCATTGAGTTGGAGTATGTAGGGAGGTATATTACTGTAGCATTTTTAGTACTGCCACTCCGGCCCACGTCCTGTCCAATAATGTACTTTACTACACCTTGGTACCTTTTTTGTACTTACGATTTATTAACTCACAATTTTTCACATGGGGAGAAAACTACCTAGCTTTTTAGGGTTCCGTGACTAAAACATGGCATGCGAGACTACTGAAACTACATATGTCGTCGGTCCGATCGTTGGTCTGACTGTGGATGAGCATATAAGTAAGTATTGGAAAATCTAACAGCACTTTAGCTAACCTGGGGATTCAACCCAGGCAGGAATGCAGGACCTCACGCACACCGGTCCCGCACGCAGCCACGAGCCCCACATGTGACTCAGCAAGGTGTCTCTATTACTCTCTTCACAATGATAGCAATCGCGCGTTTACCGCGACGCGCATATTGCGAGCTTATATTGGGATCCTCTATGTACCTATACTTGGGTGCACACGTGAGCTATCAACATAGTGTTTGTGCGTAATCGCGCTGAATCTCCTTGCATGGATTAATAGTTGAGCAGAAGACCTGGTTGTACTAAACGCAAGACGATGCTGCTAGCATATGCACTACCAGATAGTACTTATTCGTAAGTACACCTAAAAATATACGTCAACATCCGCGGAGTTGCCACTAGAGTTAAATCTAGTCGCAATCTCATCTCAGCGACACTCATCTCATCAAAAACTTGTGAAAAATATGGGTAAGTAACGTGTATTTTTGACAAATTGAGAATGCGAATCGCCAACTTTCAAAGAAATGTTCTTAAAAATGTCGGAATTGCCTCTCAGGTTTGAAGTTATTTTCACCGTACCACGACAAATTTAATAACTTCCAAATTTAGGAACTGAACGAGTTTCAGGTTAATAAGTAGCCTATGCAACTCTCTGGACTTTTACGTTAAACTATTTCACTGTACAATATCTCCACGGTCTATAAAGGAGAAACCAACAAACACACTTTCATATATTAAATATTTAAAACATAACTATCGCGGCTTCCATAACAGTTGCTTATAACTCTATTTGGTTGGCAACTTATAAACCCGCCACTTTTTTTCGATCAATTTCTAGAACGTTATAGAAGCTTCTAGACTAATCCACTGCAGTATATAAATAGAGCGCGAATTGGTCACCCAATCAACTCAACTACAAGCAGTAAATTTTACAAAATAAATATGGAAATTGCTCGAAGGGAACTTCCACTGCTCTTACTTCATGAATTTTTTTAGGTCGAAAAGCAACCGAAGCAACTTCCAATATATGTACAACGATGGGTGAAGGTGTGCTCTCTTATGATACTGCTAGACATTGGTTCAGGATATTCAAGGAAGGAAATTTCGATCTTTCCGATGAACCTCATCCAGGACGACCCTCTACAATAAATTTGAATGAATTAGAAAGGCATAGAGGAATGGATCCTAGATGAAGTTCACGCTGTTTGGTGGAACTACTTCACTGCTCTCATACTGCAATAGAAAATCATCTCCAAGCTTTTGGGTTCACCTGGAAATATTCTGTTTGGTTGCCACATGAACTAACAAAATTTCAACTTCAGAAGAGAGTCGACACATGTATGAAGTTGCTAAGTTTTTATCATACCAATGCGTGAATGCGTGATGTAATAACAGGAGATGAAAAGTGGTTCCTTTATATCAATTACATCCGTAAGCACCAGTGGCTAAGAGCTGAGGAAACAGGCGTACCGACACCAAAGGCTGACACAAGTAAAAAGTTTCTTTTGAGTGTGTGGTGGGGAATAAATGGGATTATTTACTGGGAGCTTTTGCCAACTAATAATACAATCACAGCTGAGATTTACTGTGAGCAACTGGATCTTATTGCAGCTAGATTACCTAAGAATCAAAGTAAAGTGTACCCCTTACATGAAAACGCCCGACCCCAAACAGTTTGTGACTCGTGAAAAAAATTATTTCACTTGGATGGACTGTCCTTCCCCACCCACCGTATTCACCAGACCTTATGCCGTCTAATTTCCACTTGTTTCGTTCTCTGTCTCATTATTTTACAAGACTAAAAAATCATGTATGAGGAACATCTGAAAACTGAACTCTCCAACATCTTCAACCAAAAACCAAATTACTGCTACAGAAAAGGTATTTTGTCTTTACCAACGCGTTGGCGACAGGTGATAGAAAACGGTGGTGCTTAAATAATTAAGAAATAATAATATTTGGTTATTTGAAAAATAAAGTAATCTTGTGTTGTGAGATGGTGGGTTTATTAGTTGCCAACCTAGTAGTATCGTGTGACAGCAAAGCACAACGCAATCAATGTTAATAATAATTAAATTAAACGCGAATTAAATGCCATAATGTGTGCGAACGATCCGCGCTTCCGATCAGCAGCAACACGACACCACACGTATTTATTATGAATAAACTGCCACTATCATTGATATCCAGTCGTTATCGACACGTACACCAGCACGTCCAGCATGTCCAGCATGCAAATGAACGTCAGCACACAAGTGAACGTGAGCAGAACTTCATAGAGCCAGCCTTATTAATGTGTACTAGTACTATCACTATTTGACTGTGATAACAAAATAGCTCCCTATATTTATCATGTGTACAATTACTTTATTATTAAATTACCAAGACAGATACGTACCATCAAACTAAAAGTTCCCACTGCAGCTCCCGTGGGTACATACTACATCAACATCCGATATATGCGGTCCACCATCCCGCTAGTATTTTTACTTTACCCACCACATTGCTTCGGTCTGCGCGCCCTTTGACAAACTCTCTGCGACCGCTCGATGCTTAAATAATTTGGTAGCCACAAGCCACTCAGCTACTGACCATTAGCTTGACATAATACATCGTGCACCTGACTGTACAACAACATTCTTTGTTCATCTGCTCTCCTCATGGACACGAGGAAGTATAGAGGAAAACATCTACTTATAATAAAATCACCTGACGGTGAAACGTGCTGAAATTAACGGATCGCTCCGTGCCGGTCCGCCCGGGACAGCCGGCCCAGAACGATATTATAACATGTAATAAAATTAATTGCAATACTTGATAAACCTTGATATACGACTCCACCAGGACGTATCGGAAATAAGCTGGAGGGAGGGGGGGGGCAGTGGACATCAGATAGAGCTGCCTTTTATGCTAATAAGGGCACTCGCTCTCGCAGATTGCACCGACTTATCTGCTCGTAGCAATCAGTGTGAGTTGCAAGTACCTGCACTCACTAGGAGCAGCTCACTTCTAAACAAGTATTAGCATGGCGGAGGTACACACAACTAGCCTCTCACGTACTCTGTCAACATCGCTTTGCCTCCGCTTTCTCCACCAGAGCAGTAGTATCGCACTCATCCCTTGCACATCCCCGGTAGAAACGCACTATAACACTTACACCCCACGTGCAGCAGATCAGTTCTTATCCACTGCCAATAACTACGACTTCTCGGTTCATGGATACATTATCCCGTCAAACACTTATCACTGTCTATTCCTATATGAACATAAGCCTCTCCACAAGATACCCCCTATAAGTCTATAACATGATAAGCCGGCGCATGTCCCACGGCGGCGGCGCTGTAAGTCGCGCTTCTCCAGTAAGTCTCGAGCCTGTGCCTTTGTGTAGTGACGCGATTACGTCGGTGAGGCGACGAGCTTACTACGATATTATGATGTACAATATAAGTTACGTCGCACGAGCACATCATTACATGCACTGAGCGCCACTTCGAGCTAATGAGTTTTTGAGGAACGAATATTTATTATGAAACATTATATTATGTTATAATTCTAATAGGGCGTAAAAGGGGACGACTACCGAGATGACGTCTAATAGATAAGTATGTTAGAAAAAGTCACGTTGCTTCGAGCGCAGATACGTTGGGACGAGGGCAGGAGAATGACGATGATGAAACGAAAAGCGCAGTAGCACTGTACCACTGTACGACTGTGACACAGAATGATTGCGAACTAATCACTGAAGTGTGTAGACATGTTACATGTCAGTCATAATTACCGCAACATGTTAAAATATATTAAGTGCTTGAGTACAATGTACAAGTTACTAAATGTGATAAAATTATAATCACAGAACCTGGGCCGGGTTTTTGTGGAGTGTGGCCGCGGGACGGCCGCGGCCAGGCCCGCACCGGCGCGAATAGGGAAAGGGGCGCAGACTCGAAATAACATGCAAAGAAGGTATATTCTGAACAATTCACGGTGGGACACACAGGTAGAGCATAGGAAAGTACACCCACACACACATCTATTTTAAGAAAAAGTCCAGCTTGTAGCTTGTCGGGATTGTCACTAAAAGATACTTGTGTTAGTCTTCTCCTAAAGCTCTATGCGACATATTTACGCTGGTTACTGGAGCATTATTTTCCCGGTTAGTCACAGATTCAAGCGCTGCCTGATCACGTGGCGCCATCAAACACTAAGCGTTTATTTCAAATAGGCACATTTGAACATCAAAGAAGAACTAACTTCCCAAATACAGGATGTATCCTAAGTACCTATTGACAATACATAACACAGTGCGATGCAATACATAACAGCTACGGTGCGGTGTGGAGACTACAAAAGTGGTCCTTCTGTCCTGCCTGCTCGGTCTGCGGTCGACGGCGGGACGGTGGAAGTAGTTTTATGGTGGCTCGTGTGCGCTTACAAAGTAAAATGATTAGGTCGGTACAAGTGAGTTGTTTTATCGCATGCTCACAGAGGTCGTTTCGAATGCCTAGCCCGATGCTGTTGCGACACCGTGCGGCCACAAGTATGCGACAGATAGACAAACGCACTTCTTATTCCAACATGATTAAGTCTGTTGTAATAATGGTATGTGCTTATGTTACAGTTTTTTTGTAGTTGTATTGAATGAGTTGAGCATCATGCATTCGGTCCGGCGCGGGCGCATGGCAGTTTTACAAAACCGCGACAAGTGGCACGTGACAGTGAGGGCCTAAGACTGAATACCAAACAAAATGCAGCTAGCTAACTACAGTGAAGCTTCCCTCAACTAAACTTAATTTGAAATGAGAAAACATAATGAATACAATGTCAATATTCAAATAAACCCTTGCAAATAATCAGCCTGGACGCTTATTCAAAGCACCTGTTACTTGTAGAATCTTCCTTGATTTTCGGGCAAGCGTGCAATGAAACAATAAGATGCACCTAGAGAACTGAAAGTCGTAAATATAATGGACACACGGCGTCGGGCAGGGCGGCGGCGCGCAGTCTTCGGTGGTCCGGCGTCGCTGACTCCCCTTACCCCCCCCCTCCCCCCCCCCCCCCCGCCTCGCCGAGGGACGCACTCCAGACTTCATTTCGGAAATTATACTCTCAACAAACTCATATCCGCCCAATTACTTACCTGTGATAGTACGAGTACACCCTCTGAAATTGCTCAACATATAAAACCTCCGTTATATAATAACGAGATTTTTTATTTTCCGCTAACGTTCGTGCAGGGATATGAAGTTTCAGTATTATCTTTGCCGTTTTCCTCCATAGCCTTCAATAACTTACTGTTCTTATAGTTGGTTAATGCAGAGAACTTTGTAAAAATAATATCTGAAAAGGCTATTTCCCGGAAGTATGACAATAATAGTGGTTCAGAAAGAAACCGTTGACAAAAGAGTCGCAAGTAATGGAGGGTGCTCACCGTGCTCGGAGCATAAACAACAACAAGAGGAACTACGGAACTAGTGCACCTGCGCAACAATATCGCTACTTGCGCCAACCAACCACGAACAGCACCTTGCTCACATCAGCTGCATATACCTAGCTGAATGCGGATAGCTTTCAACGTAATAAAATATATATTTTGGTAATCGCACGAAAAACAACCTAAATCGCACGTAATATCCTTACCAACTGAAAGCTT
This sequence comes from Eremobia ochroleuca, assembly GCA_949629135.1. Classification (NCBI taxonomy): domain Eukaryota; kingdom Metazoa; phylum Arthropoda; class Insecta; order Lepidoptera; family Noctuidae; genus Eremobia; species Eremobia ochroleuca. The sequence goes on from OX451389.1 coordinate 22,800,444, forward strand.
AATTAGTTCTTTGTTGGTACAGATAAACCGACAGACAATACGAGCTAGCACCGAGGTAGCGAACAGCGCAAATACCTACTCGGCACTAGTCGGAGCACCCTCGCATGCCGCCGCTAGCAAACAGAGCGTTACGGAGCGTGCAAGTGTACACCGCAAAATAGTTTAGACATTGAATCAAACAACACAGTTTTCAGAATGAACTAGGCTCAGTATTAAAAACAGTCGGTCAACTGCGAGTCGGTCTCGCGCACCGAGGGCTCCGTATCACTTTGTAGGTATGTAGATAGTTTTTTTTTTTTTTTCTAATGTAACTACCAATTTTTGGTTTTCGGATTTTTCCTTCACTTATGGTACATGACATGCTGTATACAGAAGCTGTTGGTTTACTCTTTAATAAATAAATACGTAAACGAATGACATTGCTTATTGCCAAATTTCATGATTCTAGGTCAACGGGAAGTACCCCATAGGTTTTGATTTTGGAACATAAATTGATTGCGTTGATTTTTTCATTGCTTCAAGAGATTGCAGCCTTGAGTATTTGATATTAATTTCAACTTGATAACTCCGAGCATTCCTGAGAAAAAGGGTCTTGACTGAAGGACAGACAGGCGGACAACGAAGTGATCTTATAAGAGTTCCGTTTTTCCTTTTGAGGTACGGAACCCGAAAAATAAACATTGTGGCCGGGTAGGTCAGGTCATTGAGACGCTTTCCTGGGGGTGAATATATTTTACCATACATTTTACAACACACCCTGCCCATGTCGATATGCCACAGATGGATACAATTTTCTTCAAGTAATCTATACGAGTAACTAATCCCATTTTCAATACAGAGGATTTGTAAATTAACAAAATGTTCACTGTTGTAGAGTTGAACAACATTTGTTGACTCAGACCGGACCCCTATTTATTCTTTTTGTCTGACTGTCTATGTGGACTAAATGCACCATTCTTCCTTAAAGAGCCTAAAGGACAGTACTGCTGTTACTGCGACTCCTCCCAGGATAAAGCGTCGTCGCAGACGCAAGAAACGATCAGAATGGCCAGTAAAACTAAAACAGCACATAAAACCATTACGATTTTTTTAATAACTTATTTTCTCTATGAAATAGGTCAATTGAATCAAAAATCAATTGGGGGTATCTGAGGTTTTGCGCATTCAACGTTACACGTTGTATACATGTACACATACAACATGCCGGAATGTTTTGTACAGCTATCGCTACTGCCCGCGACTTCGTCCGCGTCAAACTTGTTCCCCGCCCACCCCGTCGCATTGCATCGTCTGTCCGCAATATTACTTTGTTTTCGCTTCGAGTGCCTTCTGACTTTTTTTCTTTTTGTGCCGACCAAAAAGAAAAAAAGTCAGAAGGCACCCAAAAGTCCCAAGAAGCGTAGCTTGATTTTAAAGAATAATTTAAAAAAATATTAAACTGTTCAAGCACATTTTGGCACCGCCACTAACTTATATTTTCCAAAAATGTTTTGTACAGGTGTTTTTCCCGAATACCTAAAAAAAGGGGTTGTTGTACCCGTTTATAAATCAAGCAGTAAAGATCAAGTCACAAATTAAAGACCTATTTCGTAGTAACGAAATAGGTCTTTAATTTGTACACGTGTTTAATTTGTGTTGTTTAATTTGTTGTTTGTTTTACATAGAAGGCAGTAGCCTTCTATGTCTAAAATATTAGAAAAAAATAAAAATAAAAGGCTCTACAAACACTTGGAGGATAAATTAATGTTGTCTTAGCGGCAGTTTGCATTTAGGCCTACAATGTCAACAGATGATGCCGTACACCATCTGACTGACTATCTAGCACAAGAACTTGATAATGGTAACCACACAGTAGGAATCTTCTTGGACCTGGCCAAAGTTTTTGACACGGTTTCTATTCCTATTCTGTTGCACAAGCTTGAAACCATAGGTATCAGAGGCACCCAGCTGAAACTATTTAATAGCTACTCGTATCTAGAAGATCGTACCCAATGTGTAAGGATTGGAGATGTTTTTAGCGAGGATAAAAAAACGCGTCCTTCGGAGTCCCCTAAGGAAGTATTTCAGGGCCTACACTATTTTTGATTTACATAAACGATCTTTATGTAAATCAAAAATAGTGTAGAAAACCGAAAAAAAAAAAATACCACCACCACCATTCCACCATTTTAATTCCTGAAATTAAAATGGTAAATACAACAAAATACCTTGCTGCTTTAATAGATGAAACATTTTCGTTTAAACAACATTTATAAAAGCCTTAAATAATAGAATTCGCAAGTTGATATTTGTTTTTAAAAAGTTACGCTGTATTGCTGACCCAAAAATACTTAGACAGGTTTACTTTGCTCTATGTCAATCGATTTTAACTTACTGTATCACCACATGGGGTGGAGTGCCAACCATCGAGAGAGCCCAGAGAATGATTCTCAAAGTGTCTACTTTCCGCCCTTTCCTTTTTCCTACTAACCTCCTGTACAAATCTTGTGAAGTATTAACAGTTCGACAGCTATTTATTATGGGCATTGTACTAAAACAACAGAAAGCTCTAACCTACAGCGCTACACATACTAATAAAAGACGTAAAGATATAGTTTGCCCACAAATTTCAACAAAATATTTTTTATATCCAAATTTTACCTGTACTTCGGACCTCTCCTATATAATAGACTAAATTCGAAAGCAAACATTTATTCTGTGAACTATACAAATTGTAAGAGAATCCTCAAGGATGCTCTCCAAAGTATGTCTTATGAAGAAACAGAAGGTGAAGTGAGCGTGGAGTGAGCTGTCATTGGCTAGGGATTAACACTATTATGTGCTCACTTCACTTATGATTTCACGGTGATATTTTTACGGAATCGACCGGCTGTACTAATTTTCATGCCTTATAATTTTTGAATAAATATATTATTATTATATAATTATAAAGCCTAGCCTTCCTCAAGACTTAGGCTATCAAATGCAATAAGATTTTTCAAAACCGACCGGTAGTTCCAGAGATTAGCGCGTCTAAATAAACAAACTAACCCTTCAACTTTATTATAAGATAGATGGGAAAATATCTGGTAATTTTCGTTTGCAATAAAAAGAAATATATACATCTTAATTTAAACTTATTTGCCTTTGAATTGGCCACCGTGTTCTCAGGTAGTTAATTTACGTTGCACCAGTTACAGTAGTGAACAAAATATCAGGTAATAAAATCCCCGGTGATATTCCAATCTGTAAACTGCATACCCTGACAATATATTGTTATCACACAAACTCTAACTCCATAGTTAATATTCTTGTAACAATATATACGCTCTACAAAAAAAAAATAACTTCAAAAACTAAAACACGACTACTAAAAAATCACGCTCTAAAAAGTCTGAAACAAGAAAATATTCTCATCTGAAATTATTATCTACAAACTATTCAATATTTATCGTCTATTAAATACATATTCATAGCAGTGGTCGTATGCCACCCTTTTGTTTTTTTTTTTCGGGGTGGAAAATCCTCATGGATATCCGCCGCCCTGGGGCGGGCGGTGGGATCTGTCAGACTCTTACTGATTAAAAACCACCCCGGTGTTTCATCTCACACCTACGTCAGGGGTCGCGGGAATGTATGATACTTCCGCAACCCTGGCTGGTTCCGGCCCGCCACAGGAGGCCTCCTCGGGTCAGGGGGGGAGGGAGGTGTTTCAAAATCAAAATCAAAAGTCATTTATTCAAACTAAACGTACGTCAAAATTACAGACAGTCCCCCAAAACGCCAGCCCTTCACCACTTCCTAGTGCTTTCGCTGGGAAGAAGAAGTGGCGCAACAAACTCCCCAGCAGCACAGCTGTCTGTTCAGTTAGAAAATACTTGACTGAATATAATACAAGGTATGCAAAGCAGTTAACATTACAAGACAGAACACTAAATTAAATTATTTGCCATATGTCAGCTAGCAATGCCAATATACCAAGAAATACAATAAAACCCTATACGTACTCAAGCAAAAATTAATAAATGGAAATTAAATAAAAGCCTCTAGGTATAAAGGGCGTGACCGCTAACATATTTATGCAATGCTGGGTTCTGTTGACATAGCTGTCGCTTGAAGTCACAAATGATAAACTAGGACCATCGAAGGAAACTAAATAAACAAGTTATTAATAATGATAACAATAGTAACTCCCCCCGCGACCCCTGCAGACCGGATGAGGGGACGAGATCTCCCTCTCCCATTCCGCAACCTCCTTCTGCGAGACGACTGTTTCGCAGAAGGAAACCACCGCGTCCCAAGACTCTTCGCTGCCGACCATAGACTCGACCACAGCCGGCAGCGATAGGCCTACTCCTGAGATGCGCAAAGGTTGTTTGTGCAAAGGCTTAATTAAAGTAGTTTTTAACGCATTTGGAAAATGGCCATGTTCTATGCATACTATAAAACTTAATACAGGCGCAATTATATGGGATACAGATTTTAAAATGTTAGAAGTTATACTATCATGACCCGCCCTGTTCGTGTTCTTTAACGAATTAATAATTTGGAATATTTCTAAGGGATCTGTTGGTGTCATAAATAGCGATTTGTGATAGTAATTTACAGAGAATACAGCGCCAGTGCAATTTATTATTCATATTAGGTTGAACAGAAAAACGTACGTAACGTACGTGCGTACGTAACGTACGTGACGTAAAATGAATTGAATGCTGACTCAGGATCAGTACTACTATAAACTTCATTAAAACTTAGCTTACTAATAATTTCGATAAACTTTGATTTATTGTCCGAGCTATAATCGCTTGCTAATATGAACCAGTGATTACCAATCGAACACGACTTCTTCACAGGACACTTGAAGAGTTGTGCTGTGTGATCAGATAAAGCAAGCTGTAAGACATAACCACTGCCCCCTTTGACATTATGCATAATATTATCTATACATGAGCCGCTGGATATACGTGTTGGTTGTTTGATACTTGGTTTTAAGTTGTAGTTTAAAAGTAGATTTCACCACAAAGCAAAAATTAGTTGCTCATGGTTCGACTGCAGTAGTTTAGTAACTATTGAAGTTTTTCAAAGTAAAGTGATGTAGCACTGTTATTATATTTTGGGGGTCTATAGGTACAGATAATAATCAACTTATGAAATACCAGTTCTATGGCACAAAATTCTATGTATAATAGCAAGAACATAAAATTCTTTAGTATCTATAATTCTAAATTCATATCCATGTCATAAGTATACCTGTCCCTCCTTTTCTAGAGTTTCTAGATGAGTAAGTCGCAAGTTTATAGTTAGGCATACATAATTGTAAGCTATCTTTTATATATTAATTTATATATTATCTTATAGTATATATTTATAGGAGTGCCTCTGGGTCCATTGCTTGGTTTTTTTAATTTGTAGTCCATGTGAACGACATCGATCAGTGCCTCCATTCACCCAAACTATTATACTTTGCCGATGACATGAAGCCGGATCCACACGCTTGCCAAACCTCAGCAAGCCGTCACAAATACAAACGTGTGGATAGAGCGTTTGGCTTGGTTTGCGTGAGTTTGCATGCGCTTGGAGTCAATCCGATCGAGTGTCGGTTTTTTGTCACATATCAAAGGGAGTTTGCCCCAAGCGCTTGCGACACGTCCACACGTTTGTGCGCCCCTCAGTCTAGTTTGTGCTCTGCTGGCGAACGGACGTCTGTTATGCTTTTTGTTTATTGTTTGAAAATTAGTGAATGGTCAAATGAAGACATTTTTAACTTCCTGGAATGTTACCAGGGAGAGCCATGCATTTGGGACCCCACCAATAGTGATCATAAAGATACAAAAAAAGTATCCGATGCATGGAGTCGCCTAAGTAACTTATTGAATAAACCAGTAAAAGAACTGAAAACCAAGAAAGACATTCTTATGACCTTCAGAAAGCATTTAAAATAAAAATAACTTAAGCCAAACGTTATGGCTGACGCAACAACCTCGACGTCCGACATGTTTGCCTATTCAGAACAAACTAACGCACTCGCAAGCGTGTGGAGGGCCGCGTTTGTTTCCCAAAAGCAAGCCAAACGTTTGTAGAGGCTTGGCGTTTGTGGCAAGCGGCAAGCGTATGGATCCGGCTTGAAAGTCTTTGCCACTATTTCAACGCTCGAAGATAGAGTAGGACTACAGTGTGTGTGTGTGTGTGTGTCAATGTGTGTCTCCGTGCGTGCGTGCGTGCGTGTGTGTAGTTGAAAATCATATTCTCCCATACATTGCAACTGCAAATGTCATTTATATATGTGCCGGCGCGAGCGTGGGCGTTGCGATAATAGGGCCATCATCATGGTTTCTTGGTAAGGGTTCCATGAGGAAGGTGGGTACTCGGGCAACCCAGTAACACGTAGTTTGAAGCACAAATCACAGTCACGTTTATTCGGTAATTTACAATCACTTTATGAGTAGTAAGACACAAAGGTTTGTACGGTGAACATGACAGTTCCGATTGTATGGTCTTGAGACCATAATCCGGCGTCAGCTCCGCAAGTCGAATGCCGCCCGCTCTCCAATCGGCTCTGTCCACGTGTAGAAAATGGCGCGAAGTTATAGCGCCACCTCACGGCGTTCACTGTACTAACCGATCAACCAATGAGAATTAAGTTCCGGTTTGACCAATATTATGAAATCAACCGGAAGTGGTATTTTGATTATTTTGTCGTCTTGATATCGCTTGTGACGACATATGTATATGTATATATGTGGACATTTATGTATATCCATGCCAAATTGTACCTTTCTAGTACTAAGAGTCTCTGAGCTAAGCTGCGGACGGACAGACGGACTAGCAAAACTATAGGCAAGGGTTCCTTGTTGACTACGCAACCCTAAAAATGGGTGTACGTCCATGATCACGTCGTACTAATAACGCTACTCAAACTAATATTTGAGCGCGGGACAGAACGCCACAGTCAGCGTGTGAGCGTGTGCTACTGTAGCACTAATATGGAAAGTTGCACAATAACGCGCCGGGACACAAACGACGGGTGCCGCTCAGCAAAAATTCAGTGTACACTATGCGGGGCACCGCGCGCGCGGAACTGCGGGCCGCTCACCCTGCAGCCTGCAGCTGCATGCACGGACACATGTGCTTCAATGTGCATGGTTGAGTGGCAGCGCTTCACCAAACTCTTGTCAGCGAGTGTCTTCGATTTCACTGGTATAACTGATGCCGCGAAGATGTCACAAACTCTTAAAAATGTTCGTCTTTATAATATGGCATAACCATACTGTTTCATGGAATATTGGTTCAAAGACATTATCAAGGTAATTTACGTATCTACCTATATTATATGAAATTCGTATCTAAGTTCAGAATGAAAACTATACTTGAATAGCTACGAGTATAACTCAAACATTAACAATTCTGATGATAACTACGTCGCTTCTCGGAATAATTAATCGTGCAATATTTGTTCATGTAACTTTTAAGAACCTTCAGTAATCATTTATTGAATAATTTAAAAGCAGTGGTTTGAGAAAATGCACTAGGAGCGCACTATTAGAACGCATGCTTCTGTTTCAGGTTTGGGGGCCGCACCCGAATGAGCCAACTGGTCGCGTTTGTGTTCTCAACTACAATATCCGGCGACGAGCCGCCGCCGTACTGCTCTGCCACGCCACGGCCACGCCAGCGCCGCACCGCAGATGCATGATTACTCACAAGTTGCAACTAATATTGAGTAACGGCACGTCATCGCCACCGCCCGCGCCGCCCGCGCCTTCATGCATCACGTCAACGTAATAAATAGCCTTTTGATATCAGTTAAAGACTTGAATAGCTTCGCGTTTGTAAGTGCGCAAGAGTTATGTTTTCTCTATATTTGTAGGTGGCGACGAGTTTGTTGTATGTCATAATGATCATTCTTGTCGTAGAGATGACGAGCACACTCACGACTATGGTGTCACACGTTATTTGACCGTCGAAGTGACGGAATACTAATCTCAGTGAACAGTCACAAGCAGTGAAGTGTCAGTGAACAATATTTCAACAGGTTTTTTTTTTTTTTCATGTAATCCTGACATACCAGCTTAGCACTAGATTATGTCCATAAAATAAACTATAATAATAAGCCGCTATATTGGCGTTATTGTAGTACTTAAAAGTTGTTAGGTACTTGTTTGACGTCGGCTTTCATTTGGCAGCACACCACACACACCACAGAACATACGCCACACTTGGCGCCGGCGACTGCGCGTATATTAACACTTTCCGTATAAAGCGCAGCGCACACTGGGGCGGGCCGCGCCGCATTGCAAATATCCCACTAAATCAAAACCAAAATCAACAGTCATTTATTCAAACTTGACTGAGAATCAGCACTTTTCGAACGTCAAAATTACAAAAGACAGTTCCCCAAAACGTTCAAAACTTCATCAATTCCTAGTACTTTCACTGGGAAGAAAAAGTGGCGCAAAAAACTCGCCAGCAGCACAACTGTCTGTTTAGTTAGAAAATACTTAATTGTATACAATACCAGGTATGCTAAGTAATTAACATTACATGACATGGAACATTAAATTGAATGATTAGCCATTGACATATGGCTACTAATTTTGCCACGCCAATATATCAACAAAACAATAAAAACTATACGTACTCAAGAAAAAACATAAAAACTAAAAACGTAAACCAAAACTTACTACCTAAATACAAGCCGCCAGACATAAAAGGAGTGACAGCTTACATATTTATGCAATGCTGAGTTCTGTTCACATAGTCTTGAAGTCACAAATGATAAACTAGGACACTAAATAAAAAAAATATTACTACTTAATCACAACAATAAAACCATGCGACAATAAGCCATTACCCCCTCGCCATATTTGAGGGAAGGAGGCAACCCGACCCTAGAAGCTACTGCAAGCAGTGACATCTAAAGGAGCATGACGAACTTGCTGCCTGTTGCTCAGGCAAGAATAATATGATCAATCGTCGACGTCGCTAGTTAACCACATATTGCAATAACGCATTAAAAAAATATTGAAATGAAATTATGTCAATAATAAATTGAAATAAACTGAATTGAATTGTACAGTCAAATAAAACAAACAATTATATGAACTCATATAACCTGTCTGGAAGATGAATTGTGAATTTATCTTTAAAAAATCCCTTAGAGAAACTCTGGCACCTAGTTGGTAAATTGCTCGAACAGCTCGTTTTTGAAGGACAAAAATATACTTTGTACATACATCAGCGGCTTTGCCCCGGAGCAAAATAACGTAGGACATAACGCTGTGAAAATAACTAAAATAGACTAAACGAGCTGTGTCAATGTCAGTGTATTGTCTTACTTTCCTGACGGCGTAGGCAGCCGAACTGCGCTTTCCTGCTAGGCTCGATATATGTGGTCCCTACTGAAGTTTGGCACCTACTGTTATTCCCAGAAAAAGTGCCGAGCCCACAGTTACTCGTACAAGTAACTCTTTTCCACACCGCCGAGACCATCCGAACAGTTTTATGTTCAGTCGCGTCCACAGACAACCCTATGGTGGGACCTATGTTTGCACGCTATCATCACATGTGCTCAATCCAGAAGTATTCAATATTTGAAGTATGGTCCTACAAGCGTGTTACGATCAAAACTGTTCGCTGCCATAGACACGGAGCCGCGGGTCAGTGAGCGTAGGATGTGAACGGGCACCGGGGGAGAAGGGGCTGAGGGGCGAAAAAGCGCACAAAAACCTGCGATTGGAGCTAACCTCAAAGGGCCACAAAAAGCACCGCCGACGGATAGCTCCAAATTGCATTCAATAAACGCCTCGTGACGCTACGATGAGCGACGCGACTGCTACCCCAGCGCTACGTTATTGCTACGTGCGTAGCATTCCTGTCGCGAGTGTCATACAACAAAATTACAGTCATGAAGACGTGATATATAAAAATAGGGGATTAATATTTAAACAAATGCTTTTATGAAAACAAGTAATATCAAATTGTTTAACTGACACACACAAAGTAATTTCATTGGTGCTATTTGCACTCTCTGGTCTAGGAACTGACAATTGAACTTTGTACTGGCAATTTACTTCGAAAAATTAATTTCGTTTTTAAAACAATTGTTACAACTAGGTGGATTAAATTGAAATTAAACTGCATATCGGAAGGTAGGTGCTGTTTAACTGGTCGTACGTGGCTTCAATTTAAAATCTCCGCTGATTATTCATGCGTCGGAAGTGAGCGGCGACGCGAGATATGAGAATAGTTTCATGAGCAAAATGAAAAAAAACTAGTGGAGATAATAGATCAGTTTCAATATCAGTAAGCCGTTTTTGACGCGGCAGCATAAAACGAGGGTCACCGCACGTGGGTCACCGCACGCGGGTCACCGCATGCGGGTCACCGCACGCGGGTCACCGCACGCGGGTCACCGCACGCGGGTCACCGCATGCGGGTCTCCGCACGCGGGTCACCGCATGCGGATCACTGCGTGTGTATCACCAGCCTTCACTTCACTTGTTGTGGACACTCTCTTAATCTCTTTTGATGTTCTCTGTTACGAGTACAGCGAAAATAATAATTATTATTTTGATTTTTCCATATAATAATATCTCAGTTGACTAAAAGAAACTGTAGTTTACATGTGAAGCCATCAGTAATATGACAACCATGTGCTAGCAACAGGTATATCTTAATTATAGTGCAATGGTTGACCTAATCAAATAGAAATCAATAGTCGGCCGAACCTGGCGAGGCAGGCGACCACGACACACTGACTCGGCTGTATGTTATAGTACAGCGCTTGAATGTCCGCTCGCCACCCGTCTCTAGTTGCTCGCCGCTCGTCGCTGCTGGCATCACTTGCACGCTTAAATCACATTTATACGATCTCACATGCAGCGCTCACGGCGCCGAACTCTCGGACAAATTGAACGACAGTTATAAAGTGAGCGGCAAATAAAAACTGCCTTCACTTGGCGGAATCAGTGATGTGCGAAGCGGAGCGATGCGACACAATGTAGATTATAACAAGCTTTTATATTACATCATGTCGATATAATTGTAAGTTATTCGAGTTCAAGTTTCTTCACCACGTCCAGAACATTCCAATCAGTCAATATTCTATGTGGTGTTAAAAATTACGTTACCATCAGTCGACGAATATTACGTCAGATGAACAAGTTGTATTAGATAGATAGATAGATTTGTATTATTTGTGTATTAGAGTGATGTAGGCAAAATAAAAGAGAACTGTTCAATCCAACGATTCGTGTAATAATGTCAATAATTAGTGTGTCCAGTTACAAATATAAGGTTAGGCGAGCTGCACACTAACATAAGGTTAGGCGAGCTAACACTACGCACTAACATAAGGTTAGGCGAGCTGCACACTAACATAAGGTTAGGCGAGCTAACACTACGCACTAACATAAGGTTAGGCGAGCTAACACTACGCACTAACATAAGGTTAGGCGAGCTGCACACTAACATAAGGTTAGGCGAGCTAACACTACGCACTAACATAAGGTTAGGCGAGCTAACACTACGCACTAACATAAGGTTAGGCGAGATAACTAAATGATAAATGATAAATGATTTATTTTCTGTAAGTAGGTTTGTACAAACACTTTTACATGTCAATCATATTTTTTAAACTCTGAGAAGAAAGGCCGAAACAAACTCAGAGGTCACAGTCTCTTTTAAAGTCCAGACATAATCTTGGTCAGATCATGTGAAGACCATGTAGATTGGTGTCTGAAATGGTCTTTTAAGTAAAGAACCATACAGATTGAGGGGACCTGTCCAGTCAGTGCACGCATTTGTCAAAAATCGTGCAGCTCAACTCAGAACTTGAGGAGCCTTACGATTCGACGAACAATACCAATGAAAGGACATTTGGGTAGGCCGCATAAATGACTCAAACTGCCAGATCATGATTAAAACTAACTAAGAAGGAAAACCGAAAAAAAAAGAAATGACCCACATAGTCTTCACACTCACAGTAATAATAATAAAAAATAAGATACTTTACAAGTAAATATCCATGTCATTGTTTATATAAAATTCATCAATGTCAATGTGTATATAAAAATCCGGATATAATCTTTGATCTTTGAGGACCATGTAGATTGGTGTCTGAAGTGGTCTTTTGAGGAAAGAACCACACTGAGTGGACCTGTGCAGTCAGTGCACGCCTTCGTCAGTAACCGTGCAGCTCAACTCAGAACTTAAGGAGCTCAACGATTCGACGAGCAATACCAAGGACAGGACATTTGTGTAGACCGCATACACCACTCAAACTGCCAGACCATGATTAAAACGGAAACAATTAATTATTGTGAATGTGAGGACTATGTGGATCATCCACATAGTCCTCACATTCACAATAATTAAAATAATATAAGACTTTAAACAGTAAATGTTCATGTCATTCTGTATATAAATAGATATGTATTTAGAAAGAAAAGAAAAAAAAAACAAAAGTGTAAATCAGCAAAATAAAAAATAAACAACATTCACTGTCTAGACCTATTGGAGCAGCTCAATCCCAAGCTTTTTTGTCCTCAATATAGTATTTTACAGTATAATAGGCTTTCTGGCATAGTTTTAGCTTTATAAAAGATTTGAATTTATTAATGCTTAGTTCTTGAATGTGGCTAGGAAGTTTATTATAAAAACGTATACATTGGCATCTAAACGAGCCACCTATTTTCTAACATAAGGTTAGGGGAGCTGCACACTACACACTAACAGAAGGTTAGGCGAGCTGCACACTACACACTAACATAAGGTTAGGCGAGCTGCACACTACACACTAACATAAGGTTAGGCGAGCTGCACACTACACACTAACAGAAGGTTAGGCGAGCTGCACACTACACACTATCATAAGGTTAGGGGAGCTGCACACTACACACTAACATAAGGTTAGGGGAGCTGCACACTACACACTAACAGAAGGTTAGGCGAGCTGCACACTACACACTAACATAAGGTTAGGGGAGCTGCACACTACACACTAACATAAGGTTAGGCGAGCTGCACACTACACACTAACATAAGGTTAGGGGAGCTGCATACTACACACTAACATAAGGTTAGGCGAGCTGCACACTACACACTAACAGAAGGTTAGGCGAGCTGCACACTACACACTAACATAAGGTTAGGCGAGCTGCACACTACACACTAACAGAAGGTTAGGCGAGCTACACACTACACACTAACAGAAGGTTAGGCGAGCTGCACACTACACACTAACATAAGGTTAGGCGAGCTGCACACTACACACTAACATAAGGTTAGGCGAGCTGCACACTACACACTAACAAAAGGTTACGCGAGCTACACTCTACACACTAACATAAGGTTAGGCGAGATGCACACTACACACTAACATAAGGTTAGGCGAGATGCACACTACACACTAACATAAGGTTAGGCGAGATGTAGACTACACACTAACATAAGGTTAGGCGAGCTGCACACTACACACTAACATAGGGTTAGGCGAGCTGCACACTACACACTAACATAAGGTTAGGCGAGCTGCACACTACACACTAACAGAAGGTTAGGCGAGCTGCACACTACACACTAACAGAAGGTTAGGCGAGCTGCACACTACACACTAACATAAGGTTAGGCGAGCTGCACACTACACACTAACATAAGGTTAGGCGAGCTGCACACTACACACTAACAAAAGGTTACGCGAGCTACACTCTACACACTAACATAAGGTTAGGCGAGATGCACACTACACACTAACATAAGGTTAAGCGAGATGCACACTACACACTAACATAAGGTTAGGCGAGATGTAGACTACACACTAACATAAGGTTAGGCGAGCTGCACACTACACACTAACAAAGGGTTAGGCGAGCTGCACACTACACACTAACATAAGGTTAGGCGAGCTGCACACTACACACTAACATAGGGTTAGGCGAGCTGCACACTACACACTAACATAGGGTTAGGCGAGCTGCACACTACAGTGTCGGGCGTGTCGCCCCTGTACCATGTCGCGTGCAAGTGCGACATGTTAAAGAAAGAATAATATTTTATTTGGGACACGCACAAGAAACGACGTGGATGTTAACTCTTTACAGTTGTTATGACGACACCACAAGCTAGTACGAAGTAGAGCGCATAGTTTTCAGTTAGTGGAGGGGCGAGTTAGTGCCGACGACGGTGTAATGGTACTGTTATGGTCGGTTGTATTGTCGCATGACGTCACTATAATAAACCATAAATATGCTCGCTGCTCCTGCACTGACTCCCGCAGAGAACACTTCCCAGAGGCTAAGTCACTGTAGTGAATCTGAACGCGAATAGTCTCCAATCTCATTTTTCACGGGCTACGTGCTCTTTAGAGTTTTTTTTTTTTGGTTGCTCCGCCCAAGTCGGGCAGACCTCCACCGTATGCTCCACCGTGTGTTCCGGGTGATCCAGACAATAGTGACACCCGGGCGTTTCCTCCCACCTTATACGGAACAGAAACCTCCCGAACACAACGTCCTCACCTTCCGCCTGACGCCAACGCTCTGACGCTGGCCACTCCTCCAAGAAGGGGCTTATCGCCGCAATTGTGGCGTGCCCACTCTTTAGAGTTCACATTTACATCATTGTCAATAAACTGGCTATCTTATTGCTCGGAGTGAGCTCTCTGAACTCTCTCGAGCGACGTGTTCATAACGTGCTACAAAGTGTGAGCCATCAAATTAAAGTTAATGTTTGTTCGTGCAGGTAGTACTCGTCTCTGGAGACCAGTCCCGCGAGAACATTATACAGTATACCCGGTACGCGGGTGTAGCGACGCAATGCTCAGAAGTAACAAACGAAAACCCCACAACAAAATACAATTTGCACATCATGAAAACCCGAAATGGTTTACAATTTGTAGAAGTTACCTAGTACTTAGTAGTTTCTACCTATCTAGTACAAAATATGAAATATTGGATATCCTGTGACGTCACCAATCAATCCAATGAATCCTCAGTTATTGAAATCGGATTTGAAGTTAAGGCCACAGACCACGGAAGTACTGATATACATACAAAGCTTTGTATGTATGTCAGTACGTCTGTGGTCTGTGGCCGAGCCTGTGGCAGAGAGAGGTTATGAGTCTCACTAGCTAGCTCTGCCACAGGTCCAGCGAGCGGCGGATGGCGACTGAAACATTCGGAGACAGCTCCTGAGATGTGGTAGTGGGTGTTCGCGACGCTTGCCCGGCCGAGAGCCCGGCGGCCCGCGCGTGTGTCTGTACGAATTGATAATACTCAATGTCAGTTAGTCAGCATCTGTCAGTGTCAGCACCCCCGCTGATAGCGGTGTCTTTGTTAGTAATGGCGTCCGTTAAACAAAACGGCGTAGCGGCGGTCGTTACGTGCTGACGTTGTTGAATGCCCATCGTACCCTACTTCGACGCATCGTGTCGCAAATGAAAGTTTATACCTATTTACAAACACATTATTTATAACACTTCATTCAAATAGTGAAAGCCACATTGAAGATATTGTGCATCAACTTTGTAGGTAGTTTTAACACACAATTTAGTTCCCGAAAGAACAAACGATCTCTTGAAATGTTAACCTTTCCAAAGGAACAGCTACGCGAACTGTGAATGCGTTGCGACCTGCGCGCGAGTACAAACAGTGGAACGAGCCTGTTCGGCACTTTAGAATTTTACTAAATACAAGAGCAACGATTAACTATCTAATTTAAAAGTACACATTCAATTAATAAGATAATTTGTAATAATATAGAAAATGTTTTCAGAGCAGTCTAATTAAAAATCTTCATCAAATATCAGTCTGTAGAGAGATTGTAAAGCATCGCGTGATGAGAGTCCCCTCCGGGCGTCCTCAGTACTAATGGGGCGAGCCGGCCCGAGGCCGCACCGGCCCAAGACTGCACCGGCCCGAGACCGCGCCGGCCAGAGACCGCGCCGGCCCGAGACCGCGCCGGCCCGAGACCGCGCCGGCCCGAGACCGCGCCGGCCCGAGATCGCACCGGCCCGAGACTGCGGCGGCCCGAGACCCCAGCACCGTCTGCCGGGAGCTGACGGTATCGGTCATCGTTTGTATGGTAGTCGTACAACGAGTCGAATCGAGCGATTCAATTCTATTATTTGAATAAGTTGCATTCCGTAAGGTAAATGCTTTATAAAAATCCATCTTGTCTGTAAAACTATCTTGTATGCTAGTACTATTCAAACATTTTTTAAAACCTGTTTTAATAAAATAATAAATAAAATAAAATAAAATAAATGTTTATTTGCACCTTCAAAATTAACACAAGGAAACAGGTTTACAATAAAGGCCAAAAGGTAGTTACATTATTTTACGTGCTAGAGTTGCTGCTAATACCTAAGCTAAGATAACTTAATATCTTGTGATATAGGTATCAGCGCCCATCCTCATTTGCGTTCACAATAATATTAAATGTACATTACAGCCAGAAAGCTTAGTATTATACTTCTTTTACTTGGATTCCCGTTTTTCCAATTTGACAAGAAAAGGAGCATTCTAGGTACAAAATAAACCAAGCAAGTGAAAAAGTTATTTTATGAAAAATAATTTGAAATACTAAAAAATAAAAATAACATGCAAGAGAAAAAAAAAAAGATAATAATTATAATTGAGGTAAGTACATAACACTAATACGGCATTATTTAAGAGCAAGAAAATAATGTAGGTATGATTGCTATTGTGTGTTATGTTGTGTTGTGTGTGTGAGTGAGGGTGTGTTTGTGTAAGTGGAGGTGAATGTAAGTGAGGGGGTGATAGTAAATGTGTGCAGTGTGTGGTTTGTCTATGTAAGAGATGTGTGTGAGTGTGTGTGGCGTTTTGATACTCACTGACTATTTATGCAGGGACATGAAACAATTTTTCAGTTTTGTCGTATGTAAGTGATAGAAGCCAGCAGATTACTTTCTGTTTACACTCTCACTTTGACGTGGAGAAAATATCATTTCTTTTGTTAGCTATGTTATACAGTCTTGGGCCCAGGAACAAGTTAAATCTTTGAGCAAAAGTTGTTCTACAAGGCACAGATTTACATAATTCTAACCGCCTTCTCCCTGTATTTTCTTTTTCAGTCAGTGTGTTTAGCCAGACACTGGAATGTTGTCTCATAACTAATAATAGTATAAAAAGTTTGCGTACCGTAAGTAGGGGAGGCCGGGGCTGAAAGTTCCGATTTTCAAATAACATGAAAATTTATGATGAAAATGATAAGATTTCAATATTGATATTAGATTTTATTAAAAAGTCTTAATCGGTCTATGTAATAGTAAAGTCATTTCTGCTAGTTTCTCTATATTTTTTTTGTACAGGCATATTTTTGCAAAATTTCGGAAGGGAACATTCAACCCCACTTTGGGGCGAGTTGTTCCATGTGTGGGGCAAATTGAGCCACTTAGATAATATTAATAAAGTATAAGGATAATGTATGGTTTCTCTGGTTAAATAAAACAATAAATAATTTCTATAGTTAGGTTCATTTATTTAGTTGTTATGCAATGCTATAAACTTTAAAAAACAACGAAAAAACATTACTAGCTACAACTAGAATCACATTTTGTATTGGTTTACAAAAATTGATATCTATTAGCTTATAAATCTTACTACCTACATACTTGAGGATATAAAAAATCGTACTGGAAAGGATACTCGAGATAAACACTTTTTTATAACTAAAAAATATTGGCAATTCCATAACAGAACTTAAAAAAAGACAACAAAATATAACTGGAAATCTTCAGATAAATGTTTCTTTTATTATTTCAACTATAATAGAGATTTATCAAGTTAAAAACTTTATCACAAACATAACTGCACTTATTTTACCTACATAACACAACAGCTACCGTTTTTACTTTTCTTCCATCTTGTATTGCAGCATTTGCTGCTTGGCGTAATAACGTTTTGGATGTTTTCCCTCTCTCAGTTTTCCGTTTGTAGGTACGTACCATCCTAAAAAAAAATAACGTAAAAATGTATAGAAAATTTAAGGATCGATTGGGGTAAGTTGTTCCGGGGAACAACCAGCCCCTTTAGGAGGGAACTTGTAGCCCCAAATTATATTTTTGTATAAAAACTATCATGCTAGCAAATTAACAAATTTAATTGAAAAAACATTCAAGCTATAAGATACCTAACTAATGCCACTCTAAAATTGGAAAAATGCACATCAATCGGCCAATAATAAAGAAAAATAGACCAAAAAGTTTAAATACGAAATAATTTACCAACGTGGTGTTCTACCAGCATGGTGCACACAGCCACTCGTCCGCCGCCGTCGGAGCAACTAAGATGGCCGCCAGCGTGGCGCGTCACCTGATGCTTAAACGACGCATTTCTCGTGTATTGCTACCTCTTTTCTTTACAAAGTTATTACTGTCGGAACAACGTGCCCCGGGAACTTCCAGCCCCGGCCTCCCCTACTTCACTAACCCTGTACAGCTCCGTGGTAGAAAAATACCTGGGCTTAAAGTAACTAACCTTAAGCAAAGCTCTTTGAGCGCGTTCAACAATTAAATTATGCGTTTTGGCAGCACCGCCCCAGATAGTGATGCAATAAGTTATAACCGCTTGGCACAAAGAATAGTAAATCATTTTTATCAAGGTAGTATTGGCTGAGTGTCTGATTTTTTTGAATACATAGATAAGTTTTCTAATTCTGTTTGAAAGATTAATTATATGATTTTTAAAGTTCAAATTTTTGTCAAATATAAGACCTAAATATTTTATAGATTCCGCGGAAGATAAAGATGGACATGATCAATTTATATTTTCAGTATGACAAGTGTGAGCGATTAAGTGATGAGTTAGTTGATACGATTTACTGGGGTTGCGAATTAAGAAAGGGATGAATTTAGTTTTATCTGTATTTAGCGACAGATGATTTAGAGCAAGCCATTTAGTGACCATATTAAATCCATGTCGGGCCTTTTGGTAAACTTCATCCCAAGTGTCACCATGGAATGTTAGGGTCGTATCGTCGGCAATAGGAAATAATTTTACAGTTTTCGATATTAAGTTGTGTGAGCTCATTAATATAAACTATGAATAGCGTTGGGCCAAGAATACTACCCTGTGGCACTCCATGGGTAACAGGCAGACTATCACTCGTATAATTTGAAATTTTCACCCTTTGTGTTCTTCCGGATAAATAATCTTGAAGCAATTTCAGTTGCTCCCCTCGAATACCGAGTTGATGTAACTTGTTAACTAGGGTGGGAATAGAAACCGTGTCAAAAGCTTTTGCCAGATCAAGAAAAATTGTGAGACATTTCTTTTTGTTATTTATGGTTCGAACAATGTGATCAGTAAATTTGTTTAGTGCATCTTCTGTGGACCTGCCGGATCGGAAACCAAATTGATGATTTGAAAGTAGATTAAATTTTTCTAGATATTTTATTAGTCTTGTATTAATTGCCCTTTCTAAAATTTTTACAACGATGTAAGAATAGAAATAGGTCGGTAGTTAGTGACACGGTTTCCATCTCCACCCTTGAAGATAGGTCGAACTATCGACCTTTTAAGTGAGTCTGGAAATGTTCCCAGCTTTAAGTACATATTAAAGATATACGTAAGCGGAGGTACTACTTTATTTTTTATCAATTTAAGTATATCAGATGAGATTCCATCATCACCAGCAGCACAGTTACACTTCAGGCCAATGATCAGTTTTTCAATTTCTGTTTCATCAGTGTCAAGTAGGACAAATTAATTGCTAGTTAAAGATGACGT
This sequence comes from Eremobia ochroleuca, assembly GCA_949629135.1. NCBI lineage: Eukaryota > Metazoa > Arthropoda > Insecta > Lepidoptera > Noctuidae > Eremobia > Eremobia ochroleuca. The sequence continues at coordinate 22,820,168 of OX451389.1, forward strand.
GTGTGAGAGTTACCTAACATTGGTCGTGGCACTGTGAAGTGATCCAGTTGGAGGAGTGATTTTGTTGGCTAAATTTTCCCCTCTGCTAGTTCTTCGAAAGGCATAGCGCATCCTACGACGTAGCGCGTGCGACGACGTAGCGCGTGCTACGACGTAGTGCGTGCTACGACGTAGCGCGTGCTACGACGAATTGCATGCTACGACTTAGTGCACGTTACGCCGCGCCGCCGCTGTAGCGATGTGGCATTAAACCGAAAAATGCTGGTGGGGTGGTACGTAATTATTATCAATATTAGTGGTTCTTTATTATTGTCGTATAATAAGTAGTAGCTGACATGTTATCGGTTACACACTGAGTGTGCAGTATTACCAGCTACTAGTACTAGTACCTATACCCGCTGTCACAAACACTTTTTCATGCTAAAGTTTAATTTTGATTTAGTTAGTTCATTAGATAAGCAATGATTACCTAATCACTCCTCTTTATTCAGAGATCCTTACAACGATAATACGATGCCGGTTGTTATCATAAAAGTTTAACGTTATGCTAATTTTAAAGCAACGAGTCGTCTACGTGTAATGTTCCTTCTTTAGTACACCGCGAGTGAGAATGCAAGTCTCGCTTATTAGCGTTGTTCTGAAGACGCGGCCGACACGCGACCGGCAAGCGCGCGGCCCGCCCGCCGCCCGGTCGCCGCTGCCGTTCGCGCGGTGGAATTTATATTGGCCTCCAGCTGACCATCGGTATCTTAGTGGCTTTACGTGCTCGCCTCGTTGAACACGGACGCGTTCTGTGTGAGGTGCTCGATGCTTTAAGATGCGCATGGGAATAGTTCGATGACCAATGTTACATGCAAGGTAGCTCAGAAAGCGCAGAGTGCGGACTTGTTACTAAATTTACCTAAACCAAATGAAATATAAGTGATTGAACTCTGAATTCTATTTATATCAGTGCAAATATCTTTCTTCTTGATCAAATCCTTGGGTTTATATACGGCAACGCCAGCGCAAGCGGAGCGCGGTCCTGTCCCCCGCCAACCTCACGTGCACGCAAGACCGCTTCCTATAATTCATCTCACTTCTTTCGACCGGCTTACGGCAACGCCGCCATCGGTTAGTCGACAAACGTAACCGATTACGTAGTATTATAGGGGAGCTTGCACACTTATAAATATCTTAAAATGAGTGTTTTACGATCTCCATCCGGAACAAACACGCGTGGAAGCCCTCAGCCAGATTTATCCACCCTTAATGCGGAAGATGATACGATTCCGCTGCAGGTGACGTTTCATAAGCGGAAGCACCCTGAACATGATGATCTTAAGCAAGACCCCGACAATTTTCACAAAGAGGTATTGTCTACTTTGAACCGATTTATTGAAAGTCAAAAACAGATAATGAAAAGCATTTCTGATGGCGTATCATCAATTAGAAACGAGATTAAAAATCTGGCTACAGAAAATCTGAGATTAAATCTGAGATAGCCGAAGTGAAATTTTCCAATACTGCTACAAACAGCAAGGTGTCTGCCCTTGAAACCGAACTTGATAATATAAAAGCAACTATTACACCACAAAATCTAGAAAATACTACTACCTGAACTTCAGGAAAGGTAATCAAGAAGCAAAAACATAATCATAGTGGGCATTCCGGAAGCTGAAGAATTAAAAAAAGAAGACAGAATTAACTCTGACACTCGCGAAGTTACTAAAATTCTAAAGTTAATACAGGCTGAATGTCCGGAACCAAATATGACACGTCGCCTTGGTAATTACAAATACCTATCAAGGTGTTTGTAATTGATTGGTTGATTCTTCACGTGACCAGAGGGTTGGCCTATTTTTTGGCCAAAGAATCAGCATTGCCATCCAACGTGGTAATGCTGCCAGCCTTTTGGGCACTTACCCCATTGACAGCGATGTGGACGAATTTTTTGATGCCCAATGAGCTCCTGCCTTTTTTTTTTTTTTTTTTTTTGTTTTTGTTATATAAGTACTTGTATATAATATTTGTATATTTTTAGTATTCATTAGGTATTAGTTGTTCTTTATTATTATTGTACAAAATAAAGCATGAAGTAATCTTATTAATAAAAAATACATCACTAGAACTATTAAATAAACAATAAGGTGTTTCTTCCATCTTCAGATTTGGCAACAGCAATTCTACGAAATAAAGTAACAATGAGTCTCAAGCCATACAAAATATTCTCAGATCAAACTCCTTATGACCGGAAATTCATTAAAAACCTTAAACAAGAATCAGATCTACGCACAGAGAAAGGTGAAACAGATCTTACAATAAAGTACATAAATGGCACTCCAAAAATAATTTAAAAAATTGTCATAAAACTAAACCAGCAAGTGATAGACCAACCAACAAGTAAAAATAAAACCATAACATATAAAATCACCAACAAATACGACAGCCTGTGTACAACAACAAACCTGAGGTGTTTTTATTCAAACATACGAAGTTTAGTCAAACCTGGAAAGATCGGCGAGCTGAGGTGTATATTAACATCAATACAAGATGTTCTTGTGGTGATGCTGGTATAAACGTACTGGTATAATTTGACGACACGGTTGGCGCAGTGGTTAAGCGATTGACTGCTGCGCTGCGTGTCGCGGGTTCGATTCCCGCACGGAACAAATATTTGTATGACCTGCAAGTAGTTGTTCCGGTTCTGACTGTTTGTGTATGTGAGTTTAAATGTTTGTAAATAGACCCACAATACAGGATAAGTTCCTAGTGTGGGGCACATTATTACAATTTTAGAACTAACAGCAGGGGAGGTGGCGTATAAATTTTTATTAAAAGCAATATGAAATACAAGTTTATAAGCCAGAAATGGGAAAGAGATAACCACTTTCTTTGAGTTCACTTCCAAAAATTTTCTTTGAGCATAATATGTGAAATATATAAACCGGAAAGAACTAACACAAACAACACATGACACAAACACATGTTTGAGCAAATAAATATCTCTATCTCTACCTATATCTAAACACTCTTATCACTCGCAAAACTGTATAAAACTATAGAAGATATTGACTATTCAATTCAATTCAATTCAATTTATTTTATTGCAGATAATAAAAATCCATAACATTACATAAAATCAATATAGAACATAAAAAAGAATAAAATTTAAAAATACAATAATTTAAAAATATTATAAAAATTAATCGTGCATGTCAAAAATATGTATAAAAGAATAAATTAAGTCAAATAATAATAATAATCAAATATAATTTAAACTGTCAACTAATAATAATAATAAAAATATGCCACAACTATGCCACGGTGGGAGAAGACTTTATAAAGCTAGAAAAGGCAATAAAATTGGCAATTAGCAATAATCAAACTATATTAAAACACTCATCCGAACTAGCTCCTAGCGCCGTGGATGAGAGCTGCGCTCTATGTTACAGTCGTGTGCTACAATAAGCCTGTGACACGATTGAGCCCATGAAAGCCTATCACCATATACAATTTCAATCCCGAGCTACTCGTATACCCAACAGAAAACTTCCAAACGGGAAAATTCAATTACAGTTTGCGACCCCTATTCTGGACTGTTGTGGACTTTATGTATGGGAATCGAAGTCGGGTCGACATACTGCCATGCTTAGCCAGTGCCACTTGGACCTGTCCCTGCCCTACCGCAATTACCCCGCAGGTTCATGTGAGTTAGTACATAGTAACAATACGCTCAATAAGCCTCGCATCAGTGAATCAACAGCTTATAATATTGCAAATGAGTCCGTAAGTTTTGATGGCATACAAAGATTATGTTTCTTCAACGTTACGTTTTGGAATAATGTATTGGGCAAATTCCACTGATAAGAAAATTGCTCTTAAAGCTCAATAGAAGTGTGTACGTGCTGGTTTAAGCTGAAAAAGACTGATAGTTGTAGTCCGTTTTTAGGGTTTCGTACCAAAATGAGGAACCCTTATGGTGCGACTCAGTCTGTCTGTCTGTCTGTCTGTCACAGCTGGATATCTCAAGAACTAATACGGCTGGAGACCGCGTATCGGCAAACGTAGTGTGGGACGCCCCCCAGCTAGATGGACGGACGACCTAAAGAAGGTGGCTGGGGTAGACTGGATCCGGAACGCGGAGGACAGGGTGGTGTGGCGTAGTCTGGGAGAGGCCTATGTCCAGCAGTGGACTGCGATAGGCTGAGTTGATTGACTACTGCTATCAACTTGAAATTTGGAATAGTTTTAGATGACATTTCCCCAACTATTTTGTAAATAAGAAAGAAATATTTTTTGCAAGAGGGACTGTAAGGAGGTCTTAAAAATTCGAAGTGGGGCTACTAGGACATGTGGGGTATCATATGAAAGAGTGCTGCTTGCACATTATCAAACATTTTCATGACCTTTTTGATGACATTTTTTCTTTGGCCGCATAGTTTTCGACTTTTGATGAAAAATTTATAAAAACAAATAACGTATCCACCCCTTATCTCCGAAGTTTGCACAGAAAAATATCTGAAATTATTCTATGCGATAGAAGTTTATGTAAAAATTACAGGAAAAATAAAAAGATGTAGAAACTTTCTGTGTGCCAAATTTTATCAAAATTGATCCAGCCGTTTGAGCGTGAAGAAGTAAGAAACAAACAAACTCACACACACTCACATACTTTCGCCTTTATAAGATTAGTGTGATTGTGCGCCGTTGACGGCACGACATAGTGTTCAATTTATTAATATCGACATCTGTACTTTTATGTATACTATTGTTCTACAAATAATAATATTTTAATTTTAATTTAAAACATATCATTCAGGAAGCTCCACTACGTATGTCGTTGATGTCGACAAGCCGACGACATGGATCCTCTGAGAACATATTAATATTCACCTGTCTGTCGACACGGAATTGAATCACTATTAATTTAACTGAAAATCCATCATGAAGTAGAAACCTCGGAGAAGAAGACAAGTACAAAAGAGTTTAAGATTAAATAGACAATGAACGAACGAATCGTCGGGAACGTAATCGGTCAGAGGTAGTTTACAGACTTAACGAATTTCTGGAAGACAGGCGGTGTTTACGGATGCGGTTACTCCGCACACTAAGGCGAAACACACACTGCCCCGCGATACGCTGCAGATCTGCGGGGTGCATGGCGACGGAGCCACGCGTGCGGGTGCGGGAGTGCAGATCTGCGGGGTGCATGGCGACGGAGCTACACGTGCGGGTGCGGGAGTGCAAATCTGCGGGGTGCATGGCGACGTAGCCGCGAGTGCGGGTGCGGGAGTGCAGATCTGCGGGGTGCATGGCGACGGAGCCGCGCGTGCGGGTGCGGGAGTGCAGATCTGCGGGGTGCATGGCGACGGAGCTGCACGTGCGGGTGCGGGAGTGCAGATCTGCGGGGTGCATAGCGACGGAGCCACGCGTGCGGGTGCGGGAGTGCAGATCTGCGGGGTGCATGGCGACGGAGCCGCGCGTGCGTGTGCGGGAGTGTAGATCTGCGGGGTGCATGGCGACGGAGCTGCACGTGCGGGTGCGGGAGTGCAGATCTGCGGGATCCATGGCGACGGAGCCGCGCGTGCGGGTGCGGGAGTGCAGATATGCATCTTCATGCAGATTTCTCCGCACAAACGCACGGAGCTGCAGTATAGTCATGCGGTGGGCTAGAGGCCTGAGTTTTGTTTTTTTTATACTAAAAATGGTTAAGTATTCATGTAGAACTCATTCAGGATGCTGCAGTTATATTATCTGTTTGGTTTTTGTATAATGAAATTAGAAGAATTCGTGCCTATACTCGTAGAAGATATTGGGTACATCCCATTTTACGAACAAGATCGAAAAATGGGTCATTTGTTCAGAATCACTTAGATTTATGAAAATGCTGCTTTCGATTTCGAATATAAATCGATAAATATCGAGATCCATTTCGAAATAGCACGTCTAGCTCTGTCAAAATCACGCACGATACTGCAAAACTCGGTGTGCCATATCTTGCGTCTTGCCCCGCAGGCCCGCACCCACGCGTGGGGGTGTTGTTTCTCCGCATGTAGGCGTGTGATCTGCAACACTGTGCGTGAATGCATTTTCTGTGTTGCGCTACGCGTGGTTTCTATACAAACACAAATCTTCTTACTTGCAAACAACGTAAGAACACGCATTCCAACGCTACGCTGCTGCGTGATGCGGTGCAGTGTGCGAATCGCCTAATTGAAACCGACGCAGATGGACGACGGTTTCGCGCGGAGGGCGTGTGGTGCGTACCACGCGCGGGGCGTTACACTTATGACAAATTAGTTGACAAAAACTCCATTATATTTAGGATATGATAGTATTATACTCTGAGGGACTGCCATATCCAGTGAGTGCGACCGCGCGTTGCACGTGCGTTATTGTTTAGTTTTGTGTTGCGCGGGGGCAAGACCTTGCGAGAAATCACGCGTGTGACGTCACAGATCTCAGTATGAAAAATATGAAGGCCAATTCCCGTAATCAAGAAATGTAGGAAAATTAGAGGTATTTTTGACTGATTGAAACTGAGATCAGACTCTGGAGTCGCTGCATTTTCTTGCTTCCTGCTTCGTTCTCCGACGGACACACACGTATTTAATGTGCATCTTCATGAAATTCAGGGAAACGTAAAGCCAAAAGAGTTTGCAATTTTGTACCTAGGTATATGTAATCTTTCTCGATTCAGCCACAATAATACAACTTTCAGTATAAGATTCATTACTTTTGGAACCTGCTTTCTTTTATCTGTTCTCAAATCAAATCACACTAATATTATATTAATAATATATAATAATAAACAATAATTCATTAATATTTTAAAGGCGAAGGTTTGTGTGTGTGTGTGTTTATGTGTGTGTGTGTGTGTTATTTGTTACTTCTTCACGCACAAACGGTTGGATCAACTTTGATGAAATTTGGCACACAGATAGTTTATAACCAGCATTAATACATAGAATACTTTTTACCCCCATATTCCTCCGGAATCGAGACTTATGCGGGTGAAACCCCGGGGCGCAGCTAGTTATCCATAAAAACGTCTAAGGTTTGTTAAAATTTCAAGATTTATATGTTTTACGAATTGTGGCCTATTAGTCAAACATTTTCATTTGTATATACTAGCGATGCGCTCCTGCTTCGCACGGTTCTTACAAACAACTTGACGAAACATTGAGCAACTTTGGTTGAAAGTTGCGGAATAGGAACACACCTACACCACTTGCACAGACATATTTCGCACATTTTAACATTTTAGTCTTCGGCATAAGATTACGAGGTTTATTTGCATTCAAAATCGTTTTATTTAGTTTTGCTATGAACTACTAAACGAGTCTTGAACGATACGCCTCGTTCGTCCACTTTCCACCAGAACCAGGCGTGAGAAGCTAATCAATTGTATCGGAGGAGGGAGGCGGGGAGGCGGGGAGGCGGGGATTGGAGATAGGTTCTATTAATTGATAAGTGTTAGATAAGAGGCGCTAAGTGCGGCCGCAGACGCTTCATTAAGTTGAGCTACCGACCGCCGCCACTCAATCCGCGCGCAGCTTTCACACACTACATACGAGTACAAGACAAATTGTACTTTTCTTACCTCCATGGGATTGTTGGCGCGCTTCATGGATCGTAATTATGGACAATGAAACCCGTCGGATTACTACCATTGCATTAAAGCTCTTTGTTTTGATTTCGTTCTAGTGTCGGCGTAACTGTGTATTTCCATAAATAAATCACTGCTTGGATTATATAGTCCAGGCAGTGATTTTTAAAATAACAGCATTTTGTTAGGTCGCGTATTGAGAAGGCTGTCCTTGAGCCAAGTAGCAAATTCTGACATGAGATTATACAACATGTCCCCAGGACACCGTACACTTATTTTTTGGTACCTCCTGCGAGGCGCCAAAAAACAAGTGTACGGTGATGCCAGTAAACTTGAGGAGTTCAGTCCCCTTGATGGAGATATAGTAGAGGGTGTTGATTTGACAATGATGCCGTAGTGGAGGCACATGTCCGAGCAACACGAGCACAGCTACGAATACTTGCTATACTGTACGACGTACGTCCCAAACATCTCCAAGGTACACTTTTATATCGGGTGGGGAGTAGAGCGACTGTCCATTACCCCGCTAGCGGGAGGCAGGGGGGTGCGCAATTAATAACCCGCGGTCAAGTTGTCTCCTACACTATTAAGATAAGCCACTTTAACTTTTTGTATCGAGCAATTGAATATTGTCACCAACTCATTGTACGAGCTACGGTTACTGGCACGGCATGGTTCTCCGTAAACGCCTACTTGCCACGTCGACCACCATGGACGTTCTGACTCTGGGCAGCGTGAAGTCCACATGAAGGCGACCATGAAGTCAGGAAACTCCAATCCATTCGAAGCATCACATGTTTCCGTAATCGTTTCAAATCAAATACAGATTGTCTTAACTAAAAACATACCTGAGGTTGGTTGCCACGTACTGTAATTCCAAAAAAATAATATCATACACAGAAATGATATGGTTCACCGGGAACATATAATATTCTTATAACAGATGAAATCTGGGCCTCTCTGCCCCAGCGCGGCACCTCTCGCGAACATTACTAAACTTATATCGGCGGTTCGCAATCGTAACTTTTTAAAACGGTGCTTGATAAGGTCATTTCCGTAGTAAAGGCGAGACGCAAAGAAGGCACTCTCCCGAGCTAAGGACTTGCGCATGAATATTCAGCGCGCACCGAGCGGTCGACCGCCCACTTGTGTGCTCGCAGCCTTATTACTACGTGTACGTGTGCCTTGTTATTTTGAAACATGTAATAAAACACAAGTATTGCATAAAGAAGCTTCACTAGGGAACCGCCTCGGTGACCACACAATCCGCATATTATCCTTTCAGCTCAAACACAATGTTCAAAAGCTGCAATAGCAAGATGAGCGCAACATTTTACCAACTTATTCTTTAGCTAGGTACTGCTACTGTAATAACAACACAGACTATATCATTGCTCACAAGGCTCGTCGTAGACGGAAGGATTTACACCAACAACAACGTCACGATAAAGGTGCAATACACCGCTTGATAAAAAGTTTTAAACGCTTAAATCTTTGCACTCTGCTGGAAGCTGCGGGACTCGCCACGCGTGAGCTCGCGTTATAAATCTCGTCGCAACAAAAACTGAGTCTACGTGTACCAGGTGAGAGTGTCGTCCCGCATCGCCTCGTACCGCACCGCGCCGCGCCGCGCCGCTCCATCCGTGACCCGCTGCGCACAACCATCAATCAATTACTTACCGAGACGTCACGTACACCACTCGAAGGCCTCCGCATACAACTCCTACACACTACCCATACTATTAAATAACTAAGTTCACGAATTTCGTTACGGAACGCATCATTGAATGAGTCGGTTGGGTGAGGCGAGACTGCTCGCCGGCAGACGTCAGTCCCCGCAGCGGCTGAGGGGATTGCGTCCAATCGTTTAATTATAATATTCCTCATCATTTAGCATGCAATCGCTCGGCAAAATGTATCAGTAATGAGGCGGCAGCGTGCGCGGGAGGGGCGCGGAGAGGCGCGCGAGCTGGCGCGCTGGAGCGGCAAATGAGCGGCAGATTACCGGCGCGTTGTTTTGCCAAATTTTAATAACCCGCCGAGCTATATAGCGCGCTGTAATACCAAGCGCAGCGTACTCGCGCCGCTCTCCCACCAACCAAGCTACAATCATGTTCTCAAATACATTAACAAATTCTGGTGTTTCTTTTCAATTTGCACGGTTTGATAACCCTCTTGTATGTAGCAGACCGAAGTAAACGAATCTAAATGAAACTTTACAAAAGAACAGATCGTACCAAATCGATCCCAAGAGATAACGCTATAATGCAGTCACTAGAACACGACAATTTTGCAATTCTGTTACCTAAGAAAAAATCATTTTTTATATAAAAAAACGTTTTTAGTATTTTTGTTGAGAGATAAAATAGAATAAAGAAGTCAGGCGCGAAGTACTCACACGGGCGTGCGTGTATGACCAAATGTATAAACTTGGAAAGAAAAAAGGAGTACTTATATGAAGATTGTAGCGTGGTGGCGTTCCGTAGTTGTTGCATACTCTATGGTGAAAAGGCGTGAATTTATGTAATTTGAGTGAAATTATCTAGCTTTTTTTTGAGTCATGGTTTCTCGTTAGTTTCTTTAATTTAGTAAAGTATTAGGAACATGGAAGGCACTAGTACACCGCCGCCCGCTCATGTCGATACGCGTGCAGACGTCGCGGCGCCACAGGTGGCCGCGACGGTCTCGTGATGCACTGCCTACTGCTCACTATGTAAGGCCACCTGCTCGTGTCCACCGCGCGCAGACGGCGCGGCGCCACAGGTGGCCGCGACGGTCTCGTGATGCACTGCCTACCGCTCACTATGTACCGCCGCCTGCTCGTGTCCACACGCGCGCAGACGGCGCGGCGCCACAGGTGGCCACGACGGTCACGTGATGCACTGCCAAACGCTCACTATGTACCGCCACCTGCTCGTGTCCACACGCGCGCAGACGGCGCAGCGCCACAGGTGGCCGCGACGGTCTCGTGATGCACTGCCTACCGCTCACTATGTACCGCCGCCTGCTCGTGTCCACACGCGCGTAGACGGCGCGGCGCCACAGGTGGCCGCGACGGTCTCGTGATGCACTGCCTACCGCTCACTATGTACCGCCGCCTGCTCGTGTCCACACGCGTGCAGACGGTGCGGCGCCACAGGTGGCCGCGACGGTCTCGTGATGCACTGCCTACCGCTCACTATGTACCGCCGCCTGCTCCTGTCCACACGCGCGTAGACGGCGCGGCGCCACAGGTGGCCGCGACGGTCTCGTGATGCACTGCCTACCGCTCACTATGTACCGCCACCTGCTCGTGTCCACACGCGCGCAGACGGCGCGGCGCCACAGGTGGCCGCGACGGTCTCGTGATGCACTGCCTACCGCTCACTATGTACCGCCGCCTGCTCGTGTCCACACGCGCGCAGACGGCGCACAGTGGGCCGAAAATGAACTTTCATAGACATTTTCATTTAATTTTTTGAATGGCTGTTTTTTTGCATGGATGTGCTTCGGAAGACTAAGTATATGCTTATAAATATAAAATTTACGGAAAAAGATTGCAAACGGCTCACAAAGAATTTTTTTTTGAAAATGTTGTATGGAGTTGACATTAAAATCGACGATAACTCAGCTATCGCACGATTGCGCCTTATTTCCTCGTAGGTGTTTTTACTGCCATTTATTTAGGATTTTTTGGCATACTACTTAACCCGGGCACTGGTGCGATTTATTTTTTAAAAATCCTTAAATATTTTTATTTTTATTTTTATACTATGTTTCGATTTTAGGTAAAGGTTAACGTAATATGAAGTACCTAAGTCACGTCTAGATCAATGACAGATAAATTGGGGACTAAAGTCTTGGTAGTTTTTTTATAATGGTTCATTGAATAATTTACTGTTCAATCTCTGTGATAGTAGGCCTGTGCCCCTTAATAATAAATTAGTTAGTATTGATAGCATTACGAGGACGACATGATCACGTTTGTATTTGTATACTAACATCTTATTTAAAATAAAGATTTAAATAAAGGCTGCTGACGAATAGAAAGACTCTAACCATAGAAATGCTAACAAAAACTATAAACTGTTTGAATATATCATTAAATAAAAGTATATCTTGAATATAAGATTTTATTATATTAAAATGCAAACAAAATATAAACAATTTGAATATATGTAACAATAAAATTATATCTTGAATATAACATTTAATGATCAATAAAAAAGTTAAAAAAAAAAGATCTAATGGAAATACTTATTATTATATATTATTATAAATTAAAAGATAATGAAAAAGAATTATATAAACTAAAATTATTTTAAAAAGAATTAAATAATGGATAAAGCACTTAATTATCTACTCCGAGTCATCATCACTACTGATAGAATCAGAATCTGACGATTCAGGATCCAAATTAGTGATATCGCAGAACTCTATTTGATTGTCTGGTTCTTGAATATTTAATAAATCCCATACTTCTTCAAACAAGGCTTTTTTCTTTTTTGCATCCATAGTAGGCCTTGTCGCTGAAATAAGTGGATCTGAATAAAGGAGAAGGAAATTGAAAATGTCCTCGTTCGAACATACTCTGCTCTTTTTGCGGGAATGGTGCTCTCTTAGTCTTCTGAAATCTTTATTGCGAGCTTCCGATGCCTCCTCAGAAAGACTCCCAATAGGTACGATTGCGTTATGAGCTATAATCTCTGCTCCATGTATTAATATCTTGTGCACAGTAACAGGCATATTATACCAACCATATATTGACACGAACCTCTCAGCAGTTTGCCATGTATACTCCTTGAACTTTTCTACCTTTATATGTTCACCTGATGTTATGGTCTGTAAAATTACAACAAACCTGCGGATAAGTTCTATATCCAGCCCCGTTATTTCAGCAGTTTTATCGGGGAATTCAAAAAACCTTCTGGCTGTGTTTCCGTCGTTGGTTGTTCCGTGTCCTTGTTTAACCACATCAATAAGCAGATTTAGATCCTCTTTAAACCGGTTTTGAATCATCTTCTGTCGTTGCTTCATCAATTCTTGGTCAGCATCTCTAGCAGCGCTCTTCTTGAAATCTAATCTGTATGCAATATGCAAGAGGCACTGCATCATATTTATGCGCGCATGAAGTGGAGAAAGTCCAAGTTCCATCATATTCTCTGATATTGGCTTGACTTTCACTTCTGTCAACTTATTCATCTCAGATGGCTTTGTTAAACAAAGATAGCATGTTGCTGAAGATTTCGCATCTGAAAGATATGTGCATATTTTACCATCAACCATAGTTAACATAAGCTTGTGGTCAATTGTATTGCTTTCGCAAACAGATGGTCTTAGAAATTCTATTTCGTTCTTTATTCTTTTTTCTTCTTCCTTTACTACTGCTTCACTTTCTTTAACAAACGTAAACTGCACTGGACGACAAAATGCTGCCGAGCAGGGTTTCGGATTCTCCCATACTGTCGCTCCTTCACAAGTCATTTTCAATGGTGCCAATGAAGTCATAAATATACTGGAATCATCATGTGCGGAATCCATCTTTTGCTTGTATCTGCTCTGGCTTGATGCACCATCGAAACCCCACTTGCTGATCAACTGCAATTGTTTGTTTTGAATATTTTCAGGCAAAGTTTTTGAAATCCGTTTCGCTGTTAAATCTAAAATAGCTTGCAGTGTAATTCTGGCAGAAGAGTCAGTAACTGTTATATATTTTTTTGGTTCAGGTGGATAACACTCTTGTTTTTCTTTCTGTATACGGTAATAGGAAGGGTACATATTCTTTAGACCTTCTCGGATGGCTGACTCTCTCAACGTCATATATTGCCACTTTGATAGCTGAAGTGATATTAATAAACCAAGTGCCTTCTGAGGTGTGAACGTAGTCAGTGGTTTTTTAATAAGGTCGTGAAACTTTTCAACAGTTTCTGGGTGCTTTAGCAAATGTTCTATCACGGAAGCAAAATTCTCTTGACCAGTTTGTTTCATTTTGGATATGGCTGCATGTAAAAATTCACTGGATTCGCTGTTTATATATTCAGAACTCCGTCTCTTCTTCTGTTTAGATCCCAACTCTTGAAAAGGTATTTTAGAAATGTATTTTCTTTTCGTCATAGTCCCAACCGATGTTGATGGCTCGGAAATAGACGCACTAGCACCTTCTTCCTGTTCTGTCGATGATGCTTGAGGTTCTGGAACGTTTTCTTTAATACAGCTAGGCCAGTCAACTTCAGCTTCAAGCCAACTGCCATAATCTTGTCTAAAAAGTTCCATCTTTCGGTGGGCTGATTTCCAACGCTTTGCTACTGAGTTTACAAATCTTCGACAAAATTCTCGTAAAGTCATTTGATCTTCTTCACTTAGGCTGCAATTGAGTCGAGATACTACAGCCTCGAATAAAAGATTGTAATCACATGTTTTTTTCTAAACTTTGTAAAATAACAAACAAGTCCAGATTGGTTACGATACTTTCCATGTTTAAATATCAATTAATGTTGTACTAACTTTCAATGCGTAAATCAAACTGCATTAATTCGGTTTGCACTTCCTTATATACGGTGAAGTAGACATACCTAATTTAGTAATTACCCTCAAAACGTTAACTTAATACTCTTGTCGTTAGCTAATTAGTAGCTAATATTCTACCCATTAGAAAACTTCCTAATGTATTTCATATAATTTCATAATAAAGGTAGCATTAAAAATCTTAAATGATTGCACCTAATTTACTAATTACCCTCAAAACGTTAACTTAGTACTCTTGTCGTTAGCTAATTAGTAACTAATATTCTACCCATTAGAAAATTTCCTAATGTATTTCATTTAATTTCATAATGAAGGTAGCATTAAAAATCTCAAAAGATTGCATTGTCCGGTAATTATTATTATTGATGATGACGTAAAAATATCGATTAATGCAAAAAAAAATATGAATTATTTTTAAGTCGTTTAGTAATTTTATGGCATTAACTAATTGACGTCTTCAACTAGTTAATACCCGATTTCGTGATTACCTTCTTTGTTACATACATGTTCACCGTATTTATATACGTATTAATTGAATAAATAATATCTTCAAGATATTTTATTTTAGGATGTATTCAAATAGTTTATATTTTTTGCCTCCTTTTAATATAATAAAATCTTATATTGAAGATATAATTTTTGTTAGCATTTGAATAATTAAGACTCTTACTATTTGGCTCAGCAGCCTATAAAGTCCTTCCTACAGGGGCACAGGTCCACTTTCACCAAGAGTGAACAGAAATTAGAACAATTATAATTTAGACGTGACTTAGGTACTTCATATTATGTTAACCTTTACATAAGATCGAAACATAGTACAAAAAAAAAAAAATATTTAAGGATTTTTAAAAAATAAATCGCACCACTGCCCGGGTTAAGTAGTATGCCAAAAAATCCTAAATAAATGGTAGTAAAAACACCTACGAGGAAATAAGGCGCAATCGTGCGATAGCTGAGTTATCGTCGATTTTAATGTCAACTCCATACAACATTTTCAAAAAAAAATTCTTTGTGAGCCGTTTGCAATCTTTTTCCGTAAATTTTATATTTATAAGCATATACTTAGTCTTCCGAAGCACATCCATGCAAAAAAACAGCCATTCAAAAAATTAAATGAAAATGTCTATGAAAGTTGAATTTCAGCCCACTGTGCGGCGCGGCGCCACAGGTGGCCGCGACGGTCTCGTGATGCACTGCCTACCGCTCACTATGTACCGCCGCCTGCTCGTGTCCACACGCGCGCAGACGGCGCGGCGCCACAGGTGGCCGCGACGGTCTCGTGATGCACTGCCTACCGCTCACTATGTACCGCCGCCTGCTCGTGTCCACACGCGCGCAGACGGCGCGGCGCTACAGGTGGTCGGGACGGTCTCGTGATACACTGCCTACCGGTCACGTCATTCTAATAATAATTACATTTATTCTCAATTTGCTGAGCACGTGACGAATGAACACTGTGCTTCTTCAGCCAGAACAATATTAGCCAATAGTCAGTCAAAAAAGTTTTAGATTAGAAGCCCCATCGTGTGCCCCCCCATACCTTATTGGATTTACTATATCGCCAATCGTAGAGACGATCAATAAACTTCCAACTTACTTAATGTTGTCCACTCTCAAAATATTAAATTGATTCATAGGACAATGGTGCTCATTACTCGCCTACGAGTTCATTGTTTGCACAAAAATCAAATGGAATGAGATTCGATGTTCTAAAATAGTTATTCCTATAATAATAATAATAATAATAAAACTTTATTTCGGACTACAGTATCAATACTAACAAAACTATGGATACTGTAGTCCGAAATAACGTTTTATTATTATTACTAGCGACCCGCCCCGGCTTCGCACGGGTGCAATGCTGATCACTATATAGTATAAAACAAAGTCGCTTCCCGCTGTCTGTCTGTCTCTATGTATGCTTAGATCTTGAAAACTACGCTACGGATTTTCATGCGGTTTTTTTTTATAGATAAGAGTGATTCAAGAGGAAGGTTTATTATGTATAATACATGCATAATATAGTAGAGAAACACTGATCATTTTAGAGCCATTATTTCTCGTAAAAAGTTAAGGATAAAAAATGGTTATTGTGGGTTATCCCTAAGAGATAGACATATACCATCGCGGACTTTTTTGTAGAACTTTTTAAGGTGTACAATACTGTAGTACATTATTTTGATCTATCTCGAATGGTTCAGCCAGCGTTTACAATGTAAGCGCAAAAAAATGTGTTTATTTACGACATCACATTAGAAACCTCTAAAATTATCAGTGTTTCTCTACTATATTATGCATGTATTATACATATAAACCTTCCTCTTGAATCACTCTATCTATTAAAAAAACCGCATCAAAATTCGTTGCGGAGTTTTAAAGATCTAAGCATATATAGGGACAGACAGACAGGGAAGCGACTTTGTTTTATACTATGTAGTGATTATTATTATAATAGGAATAACTATTTTAGAACATCGAATCTCGCCTCGTAGCCCGTAGCGTGCGCTACGTCATCGTAGCCCTACGCACTCGTAGCGCTCGCGTAGCACCCCTCTCGTAGCACATCACACTAGATCATACACCTCTTTAGTTAAATTTATTTAGTTGCAACACCCGCAAGTTATTACATCTATCGTTCAAATTCAAATTCATTTATTGGTGTGATTTTTTGGTCATTTTATATGAGACCTTAATAATAATAAACAATTAGTTCCTCAAAAATTTACTTTAAAGGGACTCTTTCACGTAATTAGTAATTATTATTAAAAAAAAAAACATATTAAAATAAAATAATTACATCAAAACACAACATAACTTAAGACACAAAAAACACGCAAAACATTAACAATTTAGTACACATAGAAATAATGAATGGAAATAAAGATAATAATACAATGTCAAAACTAAGTAAATATCAATGTCAAATAACTTACAATTTATCATTAAAGGTTTCGTCAATAGTATAATATTTTTTTTCCAATAATAGATGTCTTAATTTGTTTTTAAATTGAATAATATTTAAGTCCTTAATTCCGTTTGGTAATTTATTAAATATTTTTGGGACCATGCAAAGTATGCTTTTGTGTATCAAGGCGGCATTTTGTGCATCAAGGCGGCATTTTGTGCATCAAGGCGGTATTTTGATGATCGAACGCATAATTCATATCTATATTCTTGTCTAATCGTAACATAACAGTTATCATAACTAAGCCCCAGCTTGGTTAAGATTATATAAATTTTGTTTGTGTAATGATTGTAAACGTGGCAAACTCGTATGAGTACATACATACTAAAAATTCGTTTAATGATCATGGTACCTACATAATATTGAATGCAGAAAACTCTTGTAGAATACGAAGTGGCGTGCGCGCGAGCACGCGAAGCTCACTGTCGGCGGCTTCTGACACGTCACCGAGTGCACGTCACACATGCTGAACGTTCAACGTTAAGCCAACTTTATTAGCTCCTACTGTGACACGACGCGTCTTCATCGCTGCCTTCGTGTTTGCATGTTGTGTTTAATCGCACTCTTCCCTGTGTCGTATTTGGTCAGAATAAAATAGTGTACCGTTAGAAATTGATCGGCAGCGTATCGCACGCGTAGCATGTGTTAATAGTCCCTTACAGAGTGGAAATAGTCATTACAATGACAACAGTGGAATGTGATCCAACGCGGGGGCCCAGCGCGGGTAGATGTCACATGTCTTGGTTGGTTCGTCTTGGCACGAGTTTTTGGTTCTAGGACATGCCGGTTTCCTCGCGATGTTTTTTATTCACCTGATTGAGAGCAGTGGTGATGAAATTATTTACAGCAAGTAAAGCGCCTGCCTGAGTTCGAACTCACGACCTACAACTCATGAGTTTACTCGACGTACACTGGGCCAACACTGCTCGCTTGTTCCTCATTTCAGTTTTAAGAGTTTTATTTGCATTAAACAATTTATTCCAATACTGTTTTCTATGATTTGTTCTAATACTGGACAAAAAAACAGGGTGACTGACTCGACAGGATGAGGATTTGCGAGTTCGATCCTTCGTTGTGAACGTTATGTATGAAGGAAAGAGATTATGAGTTATTTTATAAATCATGTATGCAATGCATGTATTATGGAAAAAAGTTGTTTGATGTTTAGTAGTTTGGTTTTTTTGTAAATAGTTTTTATTAAGGGGCCGTCTCCACGAGCGAGTGAATCGCGGCGATATTATCGTCGTGTCACGTATTTCTATACACTCTCTTAGAACGTGTCTACACACGGCGGTGTTATCGCGGCGATACGACGAGTGGCTGAGTGCGAGCGAAACGTCATCGTATCGCCGCGCGCCTGTCGCTACTGGCGGCGCGCCCGCTGCGCGCTCGCCACGGATTGTGGCGCTCTCGCAGCGAGAGCGCGGCGAGCGCGCTGTCAAACGCAGGCGTTCCGCCTGCCAGGGAGAGACCTGCCGGTCGATTCTGTAAAAATCTCACCGTGAAATCATAAGTGAAGTGAGCACTTAATAGTGTCAATCCCTAACATTACGGAATGACAGAGCTCCCTTCCCGCTCATTTCACCTAAGTTCTCACGGTGAGATTTTTACAGAATAGCACTGCTGCACTTTACGATGTACAGTTGCCAGTCTCGTCGCGAAAACGCGGCGATTTCGTTACGAGTCGTCGCGGACACGCGGCGATTCTGTTGCGAGTCGCGACGATACGCTGACGGAATAATCGCTCCTTTGTGGAGATTACCCGAGGATAGAAGCGCGGAATCGTCGAGATTCTTTCGCTCGTGGAGACGGCCCCTATGGTTTAGGAAGGCGTAACTGTGCAGTATTTTATTTATTTTGTTTTCTAAGATTGGGATTGGTTTTTTATCGTTAGAAAAGAAAAACCCGTGCAAGACATATTATAAAAGTTTATGATAAATAAAAAATGTATTCTTAGTTTTTCATCAGCTATTTGATGTTTACAACTTTAAATTAAAAGTATGAACGCAGTAAGTCACAACTTTACTTTTGTAACCGAAGTAGGAGGCGCTTCGCTAAAGTTGAAACATTCATTCAACCTCGACTCCTGCGCAGCCGCCGCATACCGATCACTTACTTAATCATTCATTTTCTCAACCAACGCTACAAGGATCGATCACCGCTTGAACGACGTTAACAGGAGGGCGCTGTTCGTTAACAGTTGTGGAATTGTTTTGCGAAATTAAAAAATAAAGTTTACATAAACTATATGGCACTAATGAAAGGTCTGAGCAAGGTTCCAATTGGTCGTTTCCCATGGAGAAGAGCCGGCAAGAAACTCCACGGTGACTCTTTTAAGAATAATTTCCTTTTACAATGTTTTTAAATTACAGTATTGGTATGGGATACTTGTACAGCAAACAACAAGACAACAAGTACCAGTTGTAGTGTGCAGCACGCCTAACCCTATATAAGTGTAACTGCACACATATTAATGTTCATTATTATATCGATATTGGAACCAAACAGTTCTCTTTATTTAATAATCACGTCACCCTATTACATGGCGACCCATGGCCAGTGTTTTATTTACGATCGAGTGGTATTTTAATTAATAATTATCATTAAGAGCAAAAAAAAGAAAATTGAAGCAGCAATGTTGAAAACAAATATTTGGGGAAGAAGGAAGAAGGAACGTGTTAAAGATTAACATGAAAGAATATTACAAGAAGACACATAACACATATACAGAATAATGTGAGGAACGAAACGATGCAGAAACATAAAAGAAGGAAGAATAGGAGTGATGGTGCCGGGTGCTGGGAGAATGCTCAAGCCTATGAAAAGAGGATATGCAGGGCGCCGGGAGATAAGTTGTACGGGTCCGATGAGGAGCAGCTGGGAGTCAGTTCGAGTCCAATGCAGAGGAGGTCATTCATCCACGCCACCTCGGACTTCATCGTGACCTACATAACCGTTGCCGGGACATACTTGTTGCACATTGCGTTGTACAGTAAGTTTACGCAATACTGTTTTGTTTTTTCATTACTCATCTTTAATTGTTAATTGTAAATCGTTAGGGGATTTAGGTCACGTATAAGTAAATAATATTGTATTATGTCCCAACAGCTGCTAGAGTTGCATTCGAGATTGAAATATTTAAGAGAGTATTTAATAAAACTTGGTCCAGAAAGACGTAGGCAAGAATTGGCTTATAAAAAAATTGATGAGGCTAACAAGGAATACAGTAAATTAGAAAGTGTATTGGCACAGTTGAACCAAGAGGATAAAGATCGTAAGCTAAGCACTAAGTCTTGTGAGTGAAATAAGAGTACGATTTCAGGAAATAAAGAGTTTGTTGTCTCAGATAGATAGGTAATAGTAGCCAAACTAGTTCTGATAACTTTATAAATCAGTCTAATTGCTTTTCAAAAATGAATAATTCATTTGACATTAAAACGGCAATTTCCCTATTACTGGTAATAGATGGCCAGGAACAGGTGATCAAACAGTTTAACAATAATCGCAGTTATAACAACCAAAACAATTATAGAGGTCAAAGAACTTCCTTCGGTCACAATGACAATCAAGGTGAAAACACGGGCGAGCAGCGTCAGCAAATACGCCGTGGTCGTCCCGCTTTTAAGCGCGTTCAGCATAACGTGAACGTGCAAGAGTCCAACGATCAGGAGGGCAACATTTACACAGCAATAACATAATAGTAGGGGAGCCCAAGCGGGGATTTTTGAAGTGACTCGAGCGAGTCAGAATATTATATAGGGAGAATCCTTGCATCCTTTAAAGTACCTCTACCAAGTATGAACCCTCCATATGGTGGGGTGTGTTGAGGGGAACCCGTCTGATTGGTAAAAAAAAATCGATCCATAGAAAAACTCGAGCGCGTCAGATTAAGAGAAAGTTGATTAATTACATTGAGAAGATTGTATATCTCAATAATCTGACAATTTGAGCGTGACATTAAGAAACAAGCGAGTCTCGAAGTTGTAAAAAAAAACGTCACCTTGAAATACTCGAGCGCGTTTCAATTTTTTTTTATTTTGAAGGAAACAATATTAGAATTACAAAGAACTAATAATCTGACAGTTTTCATGGGGCGATGTTAGTAGAATCGTGGAGCAAAGGTGAAGCGTACAGCGGCTGAGAGCTGTGTATTCACATTGACATTGATAAATTTTATATAAACAATGACATGGATATTTACTTAGTAAAGTATCTTATTTTTATTATTATTACTGTGTGTGTGAAGACTATGTGGGTCATTTCTTTTTTTCTGTTTTCTTTCTTAGTTAGTTTTAATCATGATCTGGCAGTTTGAGTCATTTATGCGGCCTACCCAAATGTCCTTTCATTGGTATTGTTCGTTGAATCGTAAGGCTCCTCAAGTTCTGAGTTGAGCTGCACGATTTTTGACAAATGCGTGCACTGACTGGACAAGTCCGCTCAATCTGTGTGGTTCTTTACTCAAAAGACCATTTCAGACACCAATCTACATGGTCTTCACATTATCTGACCAAGATTATATCTGGACTTTAAAAGAGACTGTGACCTCTGAGTTTGTTTCGGCCTTTCTTCTCAGAGTAGTCAGATAGGAAACGCCGACCTCATCTAGTTTAAAAAAATATGATTGACATGTAAAAGTGTTTGTACAAACCTACTTACAGAAAATAAATCATTTATCATTTATTCCCCACTCCGCGTCTCACTTTCTTTCTCGCTCTTTCTCTATCTCTCACTCTCTCGCACCGTCCTTAACTAACTAATGATCTATATTTAATTTTATATTAATAAATTATCCAATTTCTGTACGTAAATGCGGATATATTATTTCTAAATTTCCTTCAAAATGGTCAGACTAGCGATATCCCTCCATATAATTGTCAGATTATTATTCAGGAGGACTATGACATCAACTTGACCCTCCTGCATAAAAATCTGACGCGCTGGAATATCTCAAGATCACCTTTTTTTTTACATATACAAAAATATATTATGAGTTTGTGTCATGTCCAAATCGTCAGATATTTTAATAGGACACTTTTTAAGCTTTAGTTGACTTACACTTTGAATGTCTGACACGCTTGAATAACTTTTTTTTTTTTTTTTCAACCGCTCGTTACGGCCAGCCCCCTTGAATTAATCGTCAGATTAATATCTAATAGTTACCAGAAATATAATGCGCGTACATACTGTAAATGACTGACGCGCTCGAGTTTTTCTAAGAATCGTTTTTTTTTTTACTAATCAGACGGGTTCCCCTCAACACACCCCACCATATGGAGGGTTCATACTTGGTAGAGGTACATTAAAGGATGCAAGGATTCTCCCTATATAATTTTCTGACACGCTCGAGTCACTTCAAAAATCCCTGCTTGGGCTCCCCTACTATAAATAATGATGATCGCGTAGAGTTTTTCGTACCTAAACCACGGTAATAACTAAACAGTGTACTCATTCTATATTAAGTTTCAACAATTTTTGCGTAATTGAATGTCGACTTAGGAATAATACCTACTAAACTTACTTTATTAGTTGATAGTGGGGCAAGTTTCTGTGTACTTAAGTATGAATGGTTATCACGGAATGAAAGTTTATTGAATCAAATACAAAATGATAAGATAGTTATTAAAGGAATAAGTGGTAATTTAGAATCTTTAGGATATACCTATTTATTTAGATATTACTATTAACAATGTAAATTTCCAACAGAAGTTTTATATTTTTGAAAACTTTTCTGGCACCGCAGAAGGTATACTCGGTCAAGACTTTTTCACGCGATACAACGCGATATTGAATTGCAGAGATGGTGCTCTGAGTTTGGAAAACCGAGACCAGTCTGTTATTGTACAAGTAAATATTAATTTGTTTACTTTTCAAAACGTCATCAAAACTTGGATTAGGCGCCGTACTGTCTAAAGCAATTGCAAGGTAGTCGCGTACGCAAGCCGTAACTTGAAACCGGCCGAGACACGATACTCTGTAATCGAGCTGGAGTTACTTGCTATTGTTTGGCTGTACGACATTTTAGAACATATTTATATGGGAAAAAGTTTCTAATAAAGATGGACCATAAGCCGTTAGTATATTTGTTCAACATGACCGACCCTTCAAGCCGATTGACAAAATTTAGACTTTATCTGGAGGGATATGATTTTGAGATAAGTTATGTTCCGGGACGGCACAACGCAGCTGCAAATGCATTGAGCCGGATACCCATCACATCCACCGATTTGAAAAATATGCATAAGCATGTAGTATCGGTCATGACTAGAGCACAAGTTCGTAGGTTGCGTACTGACAACAATGACATGACTTCAGAGGTGCCCTCTACTCCAAGGCCTGATCAACCTAAAGTAGTGGAAATCCTCAAACGACCAGTTGACAGTGTAAAATTAATTATATTTTACAACAAGACTGACTTAAAGCAGATAGAAAAGAGTACGCACTTCGCCAGTGAAAATGGTAATTGCATTTTTGTGCCTGAAAAATCGGCAATATTTGTAATGTCTCGATCGTTATCGACCGTAAGTGTGTTAGCGAGAGAATTGCAACAAATTTGCAAACAAATCAAATTAGACGAGCTCGTTATAATTAAAAGTAAGCGCTATGAAAAATTAATAAATACGATGTTAAAGGAAATGAGTCAGCTAAAAAATATTCCAAAATTACTTGTAGTCCAAGACGTCACGAGAGTTACAGACAAAGACACGAAGACTGTGATCTTAAATGACTTTCATCTGTTGCACACCGGTGGCCACGCAGGGGTTAACAGAATGCTAAATAATGTTAGGAAATATTATTATTGGTCAGGAATGACGAATGACGTTAACGAATACGTAAAAAAGTGCAAAAGTTGCCAAATTCAAAAGCATTTCAATAGGCATACCAAGGAACCTATGGTCATCACATCCACGGCATCCACAGCTTTCGAAAGAGTTAGCTTAGACATAATGGGACCTTTAGATGTAGATAATTTTAATTATAAATATATTTTAACAATACAATGCGACTTGACAAAATATGTCGAAGCATACCCAATAGAAAAGAAGGATACTGTTTCAGTGGCTAGGCTATTTATTAATAACTTCATTTTAAGGTATGGTATCCCGAAGGAGATAATAACAGACCAGGTTACAGAATTTATGTCCTCAGTGTTTGCAGAGATTTGTAGTTTACTAAGTATCAATAAACTGCATTCGACAGCATATCACCATGAAACTTTAGGAGCGTTAGAAACCACTCATAAGAACTTAGGGACCTATCTTAGAATACAGTGCGACAGCAACAGAACCGACTGGAGCAGTTGGATTCCATTTTGGTCTTTTTCATACAATACCACGGTTCACACTGAGACAAAATACACTCCATTTGAATTGGTATTTGGGCAAAAATGTATTTTACCTAGTAATTTAGCACATAACACATCAATTGAACCATTGTACAATCCCGACTCTTATCCTTTAGAACTAAAATATAGACTTCAGAGAGCCCAAGTAGAAGCTAAAAATAATTTAATACAAAGTAAACAATTACGAAAAATCAAATTTGATAAAAATGCCAATCCAGTAAAGTATAAGAGTGGAGATCTAGTTTTAATAAAGAACCAGGTAGGAGATAAGTTAAATAGAATATATTTAGGACCATATAGAGTAATAGAAGAAACAGCACCTAATGTTAAGATTATAAAAAATGGAAAAGAGTATGTAATTCATAAAAACAACACTAAACTGTTTGTAACATAAAATGTTAATAAAGTTAATATAAATTAATATAAGCTAACTTAAGATACTTTAATATAAGTTAATATGGTTTTCGGTTATTAATGTTATAATAACTGTACTTACTGAATTGTTAAATTTATGAAAAAAAAGCCATAAAACAATGTTTTTTTTTTAAAAAAAAAGGGGGAGGTGTAGTGTGCAGCACGCCTAACCCTATATAAGTGTAACTGCACACATATTATTGTTCATTATTATATCGATATTGGAACCAAACAGTTCTCTTTATTTAATAATCACGTCACCCTATTACACAGTATTGAAAAAATAAGATAACGTCGTTAGTTCCGATTTTGGCCATCGATCCATGTACAGCCTATTCATGCGCACGTCTGTTTACTGACTGTCAAATAAACATTTGATTAAAAAAAAAACAAAAAGCTATTAAGAACATTGTTTTTTTTTATTGTTGTACTAATGACTTACCCTTGCGTGTCGCACGACGGGTGCCGAGAGGGGCGAGGCGCCGCGCGCGGGCGGTGCGGGGACAGGTGCGCCCGCGCCGCCCGGCGTGCGACTGCGGCGCGGCTCATCTGTACACAAGATCATAAATTTAATAATAGGTGATTAAATAAAAATAATAATAATTAATAATCATTTTAAATACGTTTTTGCAATAATTTATAATTTGATAATCTCATCAAAAAGACACTTCAATTCTATTTATTTGTATAAATACGGAGATATATAATAATAATATAATATAATATTTAATTTGGAGAACATTTTGGCTGCGAAAACATTTTGGCGTATATCTAATTTTTTATTTGGTTGTCATCGATATAAATGTACTAAGATATTATGATAATTCATCGCACACCACAAGAATGTCCGCTATACATCCATCACTGGTGTAAATTATAATTTGGCCGACAACCAGTTCGTCTGGACTGCAGGATGGGGCTTGATTTCTGAAGTTTGGGACGAATATAAAATAAGTGGAAAAAATCGTATTGTTGAAGCCAACTCAAAAACTACCAAAGAAAAGTTGAAAAAGGTTACTGCCATTTGAAGACGAAGGAGTAATCTATCTGTGCCTGGCGCACTGTGGCAGTGAAAATATCGCAGAACACGGCGCCCTAGGCCTGCGCGTTTGCGTCTGTCTGCACCAGTGCGCCTCAGCCGTCAAGCTCCTGTCACCAAGTGACATAACAGTCAATTTTATTTACTATCCACGGACTAGAAAAAAAAAGAAGGACTCCGCGCCACGCGTATCTAAAGTGAAGCACCGTACCGATCTATGTATGTGTGCGTGATTTGAGGGATACCAGATGAATGAAAATTTCCCCATGTTTTAAATATTTGGACAGTGTATTCATTTATTACAACACAAATTAAAGACAATTTCATCAATTCGACTCTTATTTTGGATACAAAATTACCTGTTTTCAACAACCTTTCAGGAAAAGGGTTATGTTCACATGTAGAATCCAAATTAAGCGAAGGTGATATCAGGGGAGCGGCCAGGCTACTTTTCAGTAGCGATGTGGTGGCGCCCTACTCTCCAGAAACCCTTTCAAAATCAAAATCAAAATCAAAAGTCATTTATTCAAACTAGGCTGAGAATCAGCACTTTTCGAACGTCAAAATTACAAAAGACAGTCCCCCAAAACGCCCGCCCTTCACCACTTCCTAGTGCTTTCGCTGGGAAGAAGAAGTGGCGCAACAAACTCCCCAGCAGCACAGCTGTCTGTTCAGTTAGAAAATACTTGACTGAATACAATACAAGGTATGCAAAGCAATTAACATTACAAGACACAGGACACTAAATTCAATTATCTGCCATATGTCAGCTAGCAACGCCAATATACCAAGAAATACAATAAAAAACTATACGTAGGTACTCAAGCAAAAATTAATAAATGAAAATTAAATAAAAGCCTCCAGGTATGAAGGGCGTGACCGCTAACATATTTATGCAATGCTGGGTTCTGTTTACATAGCTGTCGCTTGAAGTCACAAATGATAAACTAGGACCATCGAAGGAAACTAAATAAACAAGTTATTACTAATTATAACAATAATAAAACCATGGTCAGCAAGACGACCAGTCACCACAAGCAGCACCCGTTCACGAGCATAACGCAAAGATCAGCCATTACCCCCCTCGCCATATTTGAGGGAAGGAGGCAACCCGACCCCCGACGCTACCGCAAGCAGTGACATCTGAGGGAGCATGACGAACTTGCTGCCGGTTGCTCAGGTAAGAATAATATGATCAATCGTCGAGGTCACTAGCTAACCACATATTGCAATCAACTCATTAGAAAACATTTAAATGGGTTGATTATGTCAATAATATAATAAAAATAAAACTAAACTGATTTGACTTATACAGCCCAATAAAAACAATTGTATAATGAGCTCATAGTATAATAACCTATCAGTAATCTAATTCTGGAGAAAGAACATAAACATTGTCTTGAGTTAATCAGGGCGACCAACTATTCTTATCGTTTAAGTAGTCGTTGATGGAGTAGTATGCCTTTGAACAAAGGTTGGATTTTACTTGAGCTTTAAATGCATTAAAAGGCAAATCTAGCAAAGAAGAGGGTAGCTTGTTATAAAAGGCTATACCAAGCCCAACAAATGAGTTATGAACCTTATGAAGCCGGTGAAAGGGAGCACGTAGTTTGTCCTTATTTCTGGTGTTAACATTGTGAACATCACTGTTTTTAGTATACAAGTGTATATTTTGCCTAATATATATGATGTTGGCAAATATGAATTGTGATGCAACCGTGAGAATACCAATATCTTTAAATAAATCTCTTAGAGAAACTCTAGCACCTAGCTGGTAAATAGCTCGAACAGCTCGTTTTTGAAGGACGAATATATTTTGTATATCAGCTGCTTTGCCCCACAGCAGAATACCGTAGGACATAACGCTATGAAAATAACTAAAATATACTAAACGAGCTGTATCAACGTCAGTGTATTGTCTTACTTTCCTGACGGCGTAGGCAGCCGAACTGAGCCTTCCTGCTAGGCTCGATATATGTGGTCCCCACTGAAGTTTGGCATCTACTGTTATTCCCAGAAAAACTGCTGAGCTCACAGTCTCAAGCGCCTCTTTATCTAAGACGATGTTGGGTCCTAGATTTCTAACATTCGGTAAGGCGAACTTTACACATTTCGTTTTCTTGGCATTGAGAACTAGGTTATTTGACGTAAACCAATCCGTAACTATTGAGAGTGCACTGTTTACCTCGTCAAAATCTAGTCTATTCCTGTCTACTTTAAAAATAAGAGATGTATCATCAGCAAACAGTACAACGTCACAGATTCCCTTTAAATGGAATGGTAAATCATTGATATAAACTAAGAACAAGAATGGGCCCAGTATTGAGCCTTGCGGCACACCTAACTGAACTGGTAGCCCGGAAGATTTCACACCATTAACATCTACACATTGGAACCTATTATGTAAATAACAATTTATTACGTTGAGAGCTTCGTTTTGGACACCGTAATGACGTAGTTTACGCAAAAGCGTGTCATGGTGCACGCAATCAAAGGCTTTGGAAAGATCACAGAAAACTCCGATAGCATTTTGCGAGCTCTCCCATGCGTTAAATATGTGCTTCAGCAAAGCAACACCCGCATCTGTAGTCGAACGACCTTTTGTAAAGCCATACTGTTCATTATGAAGGAGGCTATTTAAATTAAAATGTCTTAGCAACTGCTTGAGTATTATTTTTTCAAATATTTTGCTAAATGCAGGTAAGATGGAAATAGGCCTAAAATTGCCAACATCGTTTTTATTACCTGATTTAAATAAAGGTATGACTTTACTATTCTTCATGAGGTCAGGAAAAATTCCTAAATCAACACATTTATTAAAAGTAACAGCTAGATAGGGGGCTACGATGTCTATTATATTACTTAAAAGTTTAATGGAGATGCCCCAGTAGTCACCGGTGTTTTTAGACTTAAGTAGGTTAAAAACATTAACTACATCATGTGGGGTTACATGTTCGAAACTAAATAAACGACTACATTGAGGTACACTACTATGCAAAAGGTTTTCAGCTTTAGACGGGGACGAATTTAAGGAGCGAGTCGTAGTTATGGGTATGTTGGCAAAAAACTCATTAAAAGCTTCAGCTACGTCAGCGGCTTTATTAACTAATTTATTATCGACCATAATCTCAAGTACTTTTTCTTGTTTAACCGATTTACCCGTTTCATTGTTAATAATTTTCCAAGTTGTTTTTACTTTATTATTAGAATTTTTAATAGCATCGCTTAAAAATTTTGATTTAGCAAAAGCACTAATCTTTTTAAATAATTTTGAATAACTTTTGACATACTCTAGGAAAGGAGTGTCAAACCTGTATTTTTTCAAACCATATAACTCGTATAGTCTCGCTCTACTTTTATAAATACCCGGAGTAGCCCATTGGTTAAAGCCAACGGAGGATCCATTAATATTAACAGTTTTGGTCTTGAAAGTAGATTGGTACTCTTTTTGCACAACATCAAAAAGGGCACCATAAATTTCATTAGGATTCTCGTGTTCTACTATAGATGGTGTAATTCTATGAACTATATTATTTTTAAACATTTTGCAACGGGTAGCTGTATAAGGCCTGCATTCAATTTTACACGGCTGTTTATGTAATGGCATGGGGAAGCTAGCTAATAAACCACAGTGGTCGGACGTTAAGTCAGTTAAGACTAATTTGTTTTTGGCATCAAAAACACTAAATATATTATCAAGACAGGTTGACGAAGATGCCGTGATCCTAGTAGGTTCAAAAAACAAGTTAATTAAATTATAAGACCTAAACAAATTGAGAAGTCTAATACTTAATGGAGTAACATCTAAAATATTAATATTGAAATCTCCGCATAAAATAATACTTTTGTTACTTGATTTCAACCTATTGAGAGAATCCTCCATTACCGATTCAAAACTAATAAAATCCCCAGAGGGGGGTCGATAAACGCAAATTATAACGTATCGCTCAAGTTCAACACAAGACAACTCTATAGTGCGTTCGATTGAAAGATTCACTAAATCTAAACGTTGTTTACATTTTAACTTGTTTGAAACAAGAACTAAAGAGCCACCGCGAATAGCACTTTTTCTCACAAATGCACTCTGTACGGTAAAGTTATCATCATTGATAAACACTACTTCATGTTCTTTCAACCAGTGTTCAGTCAAACATAACACCTGAACATCATAGTTCTCCATAAACAAACTTAACTCTAGCTCTTTGCCGGACAGACCCTGCATATTTTGATGTACAACATTCAACATATGTGGCTGACCCGTTGTCGCACCTAATAGTTTAAACTACAAGGCGTATCAAAAGTAGTGTTAGTACCACTACTAACAGTAATCGATGGTACCCTACAGGTACCGGTGTCACTGTGTATATTGTATGCTAAAAGATTAGCAATTTGTCTCCTACAACTAGGTGGCAAATACATAGTATAATTTGTCAGTTTGTAATCAGTAATGAATTGATTACAATCAAAATATAAAATAGCATCACTGTGATGACATGTCCTATTATAAATTAACATATTTAAATTATAAATGTGCCTATTTTGCTCATCAGACAAATAATGAGAATAAGGCAAGGCACAGAAAATAAATTTACAATTATTGGACTCATTGAGATGTAACATTAACTGGACAGATTCAATTATGTCCTTTTTACGTACAGTTAAACTATCCCCATATAATAATATAACAGTTGAATTGGGATTTATTTTTGTCAATTTAATATTACTAATTAAGTGGCTAATACTGGCACCGGGTAAACAATTATTAATTACATATTGTGGCGAACACTGATTAAATATACTACCAAAACCTTGACCAAATTTGTCAGAAAATACATAAGTAGTGTTAAACAATTTATTCATACTACTGCTATCATCTTTAATACAGCTATCTACTGACTGAGCTACTGAGGGTGTGGGTGTAATAACTTGAGGCTGGGGTTCCTGGGAGCAGGTACAGCTAAAAGAGAGGTTATTAGTCAGAGACTCATACCTCTCCGCATTGTACTTGACCAGGTCTGCCAACTCATTAGCCTCCTGCATGCGCTTACTCAGGTCTTGTTGAGAAGCCTCATATTTACTGAAGATGTCCTTCAGAGCATATTCCCTAACAAACAACTCATCCTGCAGGAGCTGAGTGTCAGTGTCATACCTAGTATTACATAATTCTATTTCTCTGTTACAGTTCTTTAATTCTTGTATTAAATTTAAATTTTTTTGCCTCAGTTTTATATTTGATTTCTTAACTTTTTGGCATTTTAATGATTTTTGAGTTTTTTTTATTAATCTATTAATTTTAATATATTTTTTTATCTTATTATGACTAGTAAACAATTTGGTTTTATTGATAGTATCATTAGTTAAGTCTATTGTTACAATTGGCTCAACACATGTGGGTCCGGACCCGCTACCAACCAACTCATCGTAAAGACTGCAGGTGATCGCAGACTCTTCACGGGCTTTGAGAGATTCCAAATGGGTGATTGTGTTATGGGCCCTGCTTAATTCCAGTTCAAGTTCAGATATGCGTCTCAAAGCCAGTTCGTGGGTGTCACTACATTCCTGGAAATTTGACACAAGTTGACGAAGATGTTGATGCTGGTCAAGTATGTCCATATGTTGTACATGTAGTTCAGCCAATTGGTTCCTTAGCTCAGTGTTCTTGTCATTTATAAACTTTATTTCCACCTCGCTGTCATCCCTTTCCTGTAGTAGCTGTTTGTTCTGTTTCTTACTAGATTCCAATTCGTTCAATGTAGCCCTCAGTTTTTCATCCAAGGATGCAGCTCTACGGGTCAACATATTGACAGGCAAACCCTAGAGGCACCCTGGAATGAGAGAAGAGAAAGCCAAGTGAGTGAAAGGAATAAGAGAGAGGTATGAGATGTGGATAGTAAGTGCTAGGATGAAGTGAACAAAAAACAAAGGAATAAAAAGTTATGATGAGTTTGTAAGCACAGAGTTTGTAAGGTTGAAAATTAACTATTCATAGAAATGTCTTAATTGAGATGGTGATATTCAATAATGAAAAGGGAAAAAAAAAAAAAACAAAATTAAATTTGCAAAATATTTGGGGGTACTACTATTGTCAAGTTATTGAAAATCTAGTTTCTAACGTTAATTTCATAAAGCGGTTCTAATTTAGTAATTGAACTTAACAGATGTCTGTCTAGTAATAAAGTAGGGTGATTTCTAAGGGGTCTCTAACGTATCTTATGTGATTTTATCCCAATAACACACGAACATAAGTGTCCAGCACAATAAAGAGAAATACAGGCTTGTTCACTATGTTGCTTATTGGGACGAACAGTATACACATTAAAGGGGAAAGGGTACAATACGAACTAATAAGATTTTATATAAGTAAGCTTAAATTAAAAGAAATACTCCCCGGGTTAGGTGGTGATTTCAAATCCGTCCGTTGGTTGACAGCTGGTACTAATTCATTGATTATTCATTGATTTTTCAACGAAATAATTCACAAACACAGATCCTTATTATTTATAACTAAATCTATCGAAATTAAGCACGTTTTTAGATAAATAAACGCGAAATACATTAGTTTTACAATTTAATTCTAACAAGCAAAAGCAGCCTTTAGCCCTGCTTCAGCTTTCAGCCCTGGAGAGTAAACAACCAGCGCCTGCGGATGGTCTCACCTTTCCCAACCCCCCTCCCCCCTTCCCTGTCGATCCAGATCCAACGCCTTTTAATGTTACTGCCCCCCAGCTGATTGCAGCCGTGAACTCCTTTCGAAGTGGTTCCCCTGGCGGTCTCGACGGCCTGACTCCTCAACATTTAAAAGACTTATTGAGCTCAGGCGCCGGGGAAGCTGGTGAGTCGCTTTTGAAGGAGCTTGCGGCTCTAATTAATCTGATGCTCAACGGCAGTGTGAATGATGCCGTCGTCGATGTCTTATACGGGGCCAATTTATGCGCCCTACGCAAGAGGGACGGCGGCATTCGTCCCATTGCCGTTGGGTGCACCTACAGGCGTACGGTAGCCAAAATATGCTGCAAATTATACGGTAACATTCTGTCCAACAAGTTCCATCCCCTACAGCTTGGCTCTGGTTCCAAAGGAGGCTGCGAGGCTGCCGTACATGCCCTATCTAGTTTTTTAAATGCCAATAAAGGTGAGGTCATCCTCAAGGTTGACGTTAAGAACGCCTTCAACTCTATTAACAGGGACACTTTGTTGGCTGAAGTAAAAAAGGAGTTACCAGAAATTTATGGTTTTATTTGGCAGTGCTACAGGCACCCATCAAAATTATTATATAAAGACAACGTTTTGGAATCTGCAGTCGGATGCCAACAAGGTGATCCTCTTGGGGCAGTCATTTTCAGTTTTTATTATTATTTTTATTTCCAATATTTATGTATTGCGCAATGGTATGCAATAGTTAATACATGTGTTGTCTTGTACAATCATGTTAGTTTAATTTGGTGTGTTGTATTGTCAAGACGTGCATTGATTTAAAATGGAAGATTTAAAAAAATCTATTAATGTAGTGGAGCAACGTATATTTCTAAAGTGTTGTGCTTTACTCAACTACTCTGGAGGAGTTGCGCACGAATTACTGGTAAAGTGTGTTGGTCGTAACGCCTTAAATAAAAGAACCGTACAGCGATGGCTTGAAATGTACAAACAAGGAAGAACCACAGCTGAAGATGAGCCGCGAGCACCTCGATCATTATCATCGACTAGATTAGAAGCAAGGGACAAAATCAAGGAAGCACTTCGTCAGTCACGTAGGGTCAGTGTCAGTGATCTCTCCACTCAACTTAACATTCCTCATTCCACTATGCATAGAGTACTCACGGAGGATTTATGTCTGGTCAATAAAAGTGCAGTGTGGGTGCCCCACACTCTGAACATGGATCAGAAGGAGTTTCGTTATGAAACTGCGCGTAGCCATTTATCGTGGTATCGCCGTAAGAAAAATATACTTACTTAATAGATTCATATGCCTTGATGAAACTTGGGTCGAATTTTATACTCCTCGTCAAAGACATCAGTCACGATGTTGGGTGGAACCGGGCACTTCAGCTGAACATTTACCACGTGCAGAGCTACATGAACGAAAAATACTACTAATAGTAGCTATGGATGTCAGAGGCATTGCTTTTTGGAGAACTTATGATGAAAATACAACTATGACTGGAGCGCGATATAAGTCATTTTTAGAAGAAAATATTCCTATTTGGGCAGACGAACATCATATAACGAGTCCTATAATTTTACATGATAACGCCAGACCGCACAAATCAAAAATAGTTCAGAATTTAATTGAAAATAAAGGATGGATTGAAATTATTCAGCCGCCATATTCCCCGGATATGAATCCTTGTGATTTCAATTGTTTTGGCCATGTGAAGAGGAAATTGTCGGGTACTCGATACAATAGCAAAAAGGAGTTAGATATTAAACTAAAGAGCATTATTGATGAATTAAATGAAAGTGGTACTTTAAATGGTGTTCAAGATTTGCCAGCAGTCTGGGAGCGAGTGATTAATAGTGGTGGAGATTATTGATTAGTGTCACAAGGTTATATAGTATAGTAGTCAGTTTTTGTAAAATAATAATAATAAAAAAATATGACACTGGAAGTGGGATGACCTAATATATGAATAAATTAATTCTACTGAAATTATTGCGACAAAACTTTTTTATCAACCTTATATTTGTCACGGCTTGTCGAGGTTTGGCAAGCGTGTGGATCCGGCTTAACATAACATTCTACGAGTACAATACTATTGCGTAATTTAGAACTTTATGGAAAAACATCACTACATAGTATAAAACAAAGTCGCTTCCGTCTGTCTGTCCCTATACAGTGTGTCCGGACATGGACTAGCGATATTCTAAATACTTAAATATAAGCTATTTTAAAGTACAATTACACTATAGGCTTAGGTCCAATATACTTCCCCGCTATGTGGGAGCCATTTTGTTTTTTTTGTTGAAGTATGCTCTATGCGAGTACAAAAAAAATCATATATCTCAAAGTTTTAGTCATACTGAGATAAAAATAGGCTTATTCGAAAGGCAATAATATTGTCTACCGTCTGCACTACAAAGCAATATGTTCACAATTCCATAACTTTTGAAAAAAAATGTGAAAGTCGAAAAAAAAAACAAAAAATTATGCAATTCAACCAATAATTGTTAATTACTACAAAAACAACCCCGAGAGCTTTTTTATTTTTTATACTAGATCGACAGTTTTTGAGCTAAGCTACAATACAACATAAAATTCACAACTGTATGTCTAATACTTTAAGAGTTATTGTTGTATGAACATAGCGTATGCGCAAGCACAAAAGGCCTTTGTCGGAACCCTAAACAGGAAATCATTAAAAAAACATAACATTCATATTGAATTTTATTTAATGTTTTTTCCAATATTAAATGAAGATTAAAATATCTAAAGCAGTTGCTCAAAGTGGCCACCTCCAGCTTGTAGACACACTACGGCTCTCTGTGCCACCTGGGTTGATGAGCGCCTAATTAAATCCAAATCGGATCTAATTTCTTCGGCGGCTGCCATAATTTTTGCGACGAGTTCTTCCCTGGTATTTGGAACTGTAGCGTATACTTTTTGTTTCATATGACCCCACAAAAAATAATCCAAGGGTGTCAAATCGGGTGAGCGAGGCGGCCACGCTACTACACCACCACGACCGATCCACGGCTGTAGATTATTATTTAAATATTCTCTCACTGCTCGAGAAAAATGCGCGGGTGCACCATCGAGCTGGAACCACATACGC
This sequence comes from Eremobia ochroleuca, assembly GCA_949629135.1. Taxonomy (NCBI): domain Eukaryota; kingdom Metazoa; phylum Arthropoda; class Insecta; order Lepidoptera; family Noctuidae; genus Eremobia; species Eremobia ochroleuca. Next base: position 22,855,796 of record OX451389.1, read on the forward strand.
CGACGGTATGATAGAGGTAGGTCCATGAGGCTGTCCGCAAACTGTGTCTGTAAGAATTCTAAAAATCTAGCGCCGTTTAATGTAGGTGGCAATTCCAATGGCCCTATCAGCCTATCGTTGATTATGCCGGCCCACACATTTACTGAGAATTCATGTTGAAATGAGCTTGGGCGCACCGCCCTTGGATTTGCGGAGCACCAGAGATGGTCGTTTCTGTGGTTTGTAATCCCAGCTCTTGTAAATTTGGCTTCATCAGTCCACAGTATTCTTTGTAAAAAATTACGGTTCTGTCTCAAATTTCTATTTATCCACGAACAAAACACAGATCTCGCAGCAAAATCTGGTTCGATCACGTCTTGAACCCGTCGAAAATGATAAGGGTGTAACCCTTCTCTTTTCAAAATTCTCCATACATGCCACTTAGACATTCGAAGTTGCACTGAAATCCGTCTAACGCTTAGTCTAGGATCATTGGTTATTAGTCTAAGCACTTCTTCTTCATCTTCGGGCGATACCAAGCGATTGCGTTCATTAACAGCTCTTTGAATACCTCCTTCTGCTAATCTTGAATGCACGTCGATAAAAGTTTGGCGACTCGGTGTAGGCCTGTTAGGGTACCTTCGTCGATATTCTTGTACAGCCAAATTTGCACTTCCATTGCAAAAGCCATACACAAAGTGTATGTCAGCAATATGTTGCGATGAATATTGACGCTGTGCCATACTTTATCACACTTTTAAATACAAAACACTAACGCAGCACGTAAACAGCACGGACGGTAAGTGAAAGTAGCGATAGCGATCACAACGCAGGGCGAGGGACAACTAAACTAACCCAACTAATAATTTGTCCTTAAAACTGATTTTGTTTCAGGTAGTGGACTAATACGTTCTATCTCGCTTACTCACGGTAGTAACGAACAGTATTTCTCGCCTGCTCTCAGATGGAATACAGTGAATGCCATAAATGACACTCTGGCGGTTAACAAAGACGTTTTGTGCTTGCGCATACGCTATGTTCAAACAACAATAACTCTTAAAGTATTAAACATACAGTTGTGAATTTTATGTTGCATTGTAGCGTAGCTCAAAAACTGTCGATCTAGTATAAAAAATAAAAAAGTTCTCGGGGTTGTTTTTGTAGTAATTAACCATTATTGGTTTTTTTGCATTGCATAATTTTTTGATTTTTTTTTCGACTTTCACATTTTTTTTCAAAAGTTATGGAATTGTGAACACATTGCTTTGTAATGCAGACGGTAGACAATATTATTGCCTTCCGAATAAGCCTATTTTTATCTCAGTATGACTAAAACTTTGAGATATATGATTTTTTTTGTACTCGCATAGAGCATATTTCAACAAAAAAAACAAAATGGCTGCCACATAGCGGGGAAGTGTATTGGACCCAAGCCTATAGTGTAATAGTACTTTAAAATAGCTTATATTTAAGTATTTAGAATATCGCTAGTCCATGTCCGGACACACTGTATATGCTTATATCTATAAAAGTACGCAACGAATTTTGATGCGGTTTTTTTTAATAGATAGAGTGATTCAAGAGTAAGGTTTTTATCTATAATACATGCATAATATAGTAGAGAAACACTGATAATTTTAGAGGTTTCTAATGTGATGTCGTAAATAAACACATTTTTTTGCGCTTACATTGTAAACGCTGGCTGAACCCGTCGAGACAGATCAAAATAATGTACTACAGTATTGTACACCTTAAAAAGGTCTACAAAAAAGTCCGCAATGGTATATGTCTATCTCTTAGGGATAACCCACAATAACCATTTTTTATCCTATACTTTTTACGAGAAATAGTGGCTCTAAAATTATCAGTTTCTCCATTGCACCCGTGCGAAGCCGGGGCGGGTCGCTAGTTATGAAATAAAAGATGTTGAATTTTTTTTGTCATAACTTTTGCACCAACCCGATATTTTCTTTGTTTGTATCATACACATATTCGAGATAAAAAATATAATCACGGTTGCGGGAGGAACGACACAGGTCCGTTACTGACAAAGCCCGCAGGCGATCTGGGCGGGCATAAGAAAGTGACAGAGTCAATTACTTCCACATGCGAAAAAAGAGATCGCAACAATGCGCTGGGACCAAAATAAAACAACGTAAGCGCCAAACCAAATAAAAATTGTTTAAAAATAAATTAAGCTATGTATCAAAAATTTGTTCAGTCAGAGTTTTCAATTATCTATTACGCATATTTTGAATGCAATTTTGCAATGAAATTAATTAGGATTTTAGAATTACAGGAGAAAATATAAAAAAGTAGACGTCTTTTCGGAATTAAATTCTATCGAGGAAATTTGAAGCAATTGCGTTTTCCTTCAGTCAGAGTCGTAATCAAATAGTCAATAAACATATAACTAAAAATCAAATCCAAACATGCTGTAATAGTGAAATAAATGGATTCGAAAAAACACCCAATTTATTTTGATATCGCCTTAAAATAGCGCATCACTTCCCTTTAGAGAATGAAGGCGTGATGTAAGTAGTAGTAAGTTTACGTGTAGAGAGGTATTCTTGATCGAAGGTAAAAGGGCATCGTAAGTATGTAGATCCAAACAGCATTGTTGTTTTTCAGATTATTTGTTTTTTTGGCCACTGGTTCGACCACCGAACTGTTCGAAAATTTCTACACAGTAGCTGACATATGCAACAAGAGTTTAAATAAATCACAAGAAACAATACAGAAATTATTGCATTAATTTATAATTGTAAGAACAACATTATTCCCTTGACATTACTGACCAACACTTAAGCGAATCAATTAATTTGATCTGACCAACTTAGCTTACTAATCAACTCAGCCCTGTTGCAGTTCACTGCTGGACATAAGCCTCTCCCAGGCTGCGGCACAACACCCTGTCCCACCCTTCACTTAGCTTATATCTACGTTAATGTGAATACTTTCCTTGAATACACAATAAACCCCTGAACTGAATGTCTGATGATGACTGGCGAGCCGACTTTGACATACCGTGACTGTGTAATTCATTGAGTGTTCAATTCCAAGCAGTCTGTTCTTGAATGCAACTGGCTTGAGTTCGGGAGGCGGCAACCAGCTGATGAGCACTTTTGACTCGCTGCACGTCTGCCTTTCAGTGTGAGGCTAACTTAGGAGTACTAGTGCAGTAAGTACCGTGACATCTACTGGATGGCGTGGGGTCGGGGGTGCGCGCGCGCCGCGGCGGCTGTGCGGGCGGCGCTGGGGGCAGCGCCAGCAGCTGGCGGTACAGCTCCAGCTCGTGGTAGAACTCCAGCGAGTCGGGCGAGCCCCCCCCGCCGCCCTCCCCGCCGGCGCCCACCTCCGCCGTGAGCCCGTTGAGCACGAGGCGGCGCGCCGCCATGCCGCGCCAGCCACAGCATGCAGCTCACGCGCCGGTACTCCGCGCGCTCACGTCACTCCGCGCCGCGACCACATCGTACCACTGCAGCACCGCTCACGAGATCGGTCAGTGCTCAATACCAAAGACGATTAAAGTTTATCCGCATCTGGTTAGACTGGTACTGGACAACACCATACTTCAAAAAAGCAAGATTTCGCGCTTAATGCCATTCAGTATTAGAACACCCCAAATATCATAGCAAGTCACCGCAAAGCGCGTCTCGTCACGTCAATTAAGATGACAAAGTGAGTTGTAAAAGTTGCGGAAGTATTCCGAGCACATCGTAAGATTCCGCGCGCGTCGCTCTGGGGGCGCCGGTCGCATCCGTCGCGTCCGTCGCGCCGCTCGCGCGCCGCCACACTGCCGGAGCACGGCGCGGACACGCGACGTTCAGCCGGCCGCGCGACACACGCCGCGCGTCACACACGGCGCACACCAGCTCTTTGCTTACAGCGGCGGCGACCCGATTCATAATAGAGCAGTCACTAAAACGACGCTGCTCGATCATACTATAACTTTGTTTCTGCAAAACATAGTTTAGTAGGTCCTATAGGTAATGGTTTATCTAAACTAAACAAAGTATAAGTGGATGGTTTTGGGTGTGAAACCAAAACCCTTTCACTTTGCTTCGTTTACTACCAGATTAGCTTGTATTACATACCCAAGTTATACATAGGTCAGGAGCGTCGAAGTACTCGTCCGCATCGCTGTCATCCGGAAACGTACCCAGAAAACAAGCTGCATTGTCACGTTGAATGGCAATGCTAATTCTTTGGCCAAAGAACGGCCCAGCCCTCTGGTCACGTGAAGTGTCGATCAGCCGGTCAGAATCTTTTTTAAAAAGGAGACCAGCACTTGTGCCCCCTGACCCGAGCGTTTCAACCCCAAGCGGCTCAAAGCTGTAGTTACCCATAAGGTTACAGTATTTGCGCCGCTTGAGGATCTCAGCAGCCGCAGCAGCGGCGCCGGTACAGCCCGCCGTGCTAAGAACATGAGATGACGCAAGGGTATCGACACAGGTTGCGTCCCACACCAAAGGTCTACCCACCTTCCAAGGCAACAACGTCACGCCGTCTGGTCTCTTTCAATTCAATTTAAGTCAATTTAATTAATTCATAATGTTTTGTGCGTTTTAAAAGCGTGTTTTTCTTTAAACTACAATATTATATTTATAACTTAATAAAAAATTTGTTTATTTCTTAACCAAATCAAGACAAGAAGTTGATGATTGGAGCCACGTTTTAAGCAAAAAAATGCCTGTATTAAATAATAAAATAAAGTAAAAAATAAAAATTGTTTATTCTCAGACAACTACAGTCCATAGAAGAGGTTAGTAACAAAAATCTTATAAACTATGTTTATTTATTTATTTTAATACATGGAGGACTTAAAATAACTAACACTAATAACTAAATAAAAACTGCAATTAAAATAACACTGGGAATAAAATTGGAAACAATATAATTCTTCACTAACCTGCACCTGTCACATGCAGGTCAGTGAAGAGACGCAAAACCGCCGAGTCCATCCTGTCCGCTATCATTTTCAGGATGCTGTTACGGCTCCCCCTCATGCTGTGCACCACAGACATGGTTTTCCTACGCATAATTGCATAGGAATCATCTATGTGCGCATCTGCAAACATGTCTGAAGCACTACAGTACCGCGGAAGCCGCACCAGAACCCTGAAAATGTTATTATATTGGACGTGGAATGCAATATAAGCCCACTTTGTGAAACTGGCCCATAGACCCCGTGTAGAAACTATGACAGTTAGCTTTAAGTAACGTTAATTTAACGTCAACTATGCAACGAGCGAATCTCTGAGCCAGCATAATTCCACGGCCCGATAACGCCCTACGCTCACTTTCTATATCCTGATCATCTGTTAATGTTCCTGTCACAATTTGACCAAGGTACTTAAACTGAGCCACCTGTCTCAAGTCAACCCCATTTAGGCACAGCGTAGGAACACCATTGGGTTTTTTGTTTTTACCAACAAAGACCATAAACTCGCTCTTGAGTTCGTTGTACTTTAAACCGTATTTTTCAGGATAGGTCTCACAGGCTTTTAATAGTTTCCTCAGTCCGCCGATTGAAGGGCTCAACAGCAACATATTATCTGTAAAACTTATGTTATTAACACTTACGTCATCTATACGGCCACCGACATGTTGTTAACACTTACGTCATCTATACGGCCACCGACATGTTATTAACACTTACGTCATCTATACGGCCACCGACATGTTATTAACACTTACGTCATCTATACGGCCACCGACATGTTATTAACACTTACGTCATCTATACGGCCACCGACATGCATGCTGCTCAGCCCTTCAATCAGCTGATTCACATACAAGTTGAACATCCTAGGGGATGTTAAGCCACCTTGTCTCACACCCGAGTCTAATTTGTATTCATCCGAATAAACATTTGCTAATTTTATTACATTTTTCTCATTAATGCACCAGTATGAGAAAATGCCTAGATTATTTCTGGAGAGATACCTACTTCACTTAACTTGTTCCAGAGCCTGTCATAGGATACTAGATCGAACGCCTTCGATAGATTCAGGAAACATGCATCATAATATATGTGATAATAGTGATAATATGTATAAACTGAATCTAGATGCCTTTAAATATATTACATGTTTAAAGGGGTGTGAGCCTGGAGATCTGTCATACAGGTCCCGAACCTAGTTCAGACTCCAGCTCTCACAAAGGTTCTCATTTATTTCAAGTAAACCAATTACAGGCACTTTTGAATTGTCAAGGGGTCGGTCAGTCAGAAAGATGAAGCTAGTTGCCCATTCCAAAGTGTAGTAGGTACCTGTGAAGAAGAACGGGCAAGAAACTCCACGGACACTCTTTTAAATCATAAAAATTGTTCCAAAATTTTGGTTACATCATTCAAGTTTAAATTATATGTACATGTGAGAACGACGTAGAAAGACGTGCACGTTAAAAGCGTCCGTACTAAAAAAGATAAAAACAAAAAAAAAATACAATTCAGAAATGAAAATACTTAGATTAAAATTAAAATTAAAATAAGCCGTGGCGGCTAAGAGATGACCAGTTCCTACTGGCGGCGCCAGTTCACGAACATGACGTATGGATCAGCACCATTTAGCTCAACCATTTTGAAGGGAACTCAATGTCGTTATATTTTAATTGTCCATCCTAGTTTCCTAACTCTTCGCTCAAGATGAGCATACCATCATAATTATTGGTCAATTCATGACGCCATATTAGATCCTTTGCTCTTTTTAACTGACTTAATTTTTACAGATTTTTAAGATATTTTTTGAATTATAAATAAAAAGTGAGCAACGAACTTAATCTGAGAAATATTGTCCATCGTGTTCTATGACCTTGCACCATCTATCGGGTAGCATAAGGATGCCGTCGCGAAAGACATTTGCAGGCTTTGAGGCGATAAAATCATCAACAAATTTACGCACATCATCCAACGTTTTGACATGTTTAGCCACTAAGCCGTGCTGCATTGACCAGAACAAATGATAATCAGACGGAGCCAAGTCTGGTGAATACGCCGCGTGCGGGAGAACTTCCTATTCCGAATCCAAGAGGGTCTTTTGAGTCGCACGAGCAACGTGAGGTCGAGCGTTTCATGCAACAGTATGACTTGCAGGCTTCCGTGCCCAGTAAATGGCCTTTTCTGGTCCGGTTCTTCGCTCAATTTGTTCAGTTGTCGACTGTAGCGTTCCGCTGTTACCGTCTGACCAGTTTCCAGAAGTTCATAATAAAGCACAGCCTTCAAGTCCCACCAGATACACAGAAGATCTTTAAGTGGCTGTACAGTTTCGGCGTCGATGTAGAGAGTTGCCCGGGATAGATCTACCCACAACTTTTTACGTTTAAAATTGTCGTAAAAAATATACTACTCATCAGCCGTCACAATTTTCCACAGGAAGTCCTTTTTTTTTATCGCCGGGCAAGCAGTGAAAGACACGTGTACCCCGAACATAACCTTTCTTTTTTTTTTTTTTTCATTTTCGGGGTGGAAAATCCTCATGGATGTCCGCCGCCCTGGGGCGGGCGGCGGGGTCTGTCAGACTCTTACTGACTAAAAACCACCCCGGTGTTCCCTCTCTCACCTACGCCGGGGGTCGCGGGAACGAACGATACTTCCGCAACCCCCGGCTGGTGCTGGCCCGCTCCCGCGGGCCTCTTCGTGTCGGAGGGGGGAGTCAGGTGTTAAACTCCCCCCGCGACGTCTAAGAGGGGCGCGCGTGGAACACTACGCGCCGCCGCCTTGGGTCCTGATGTGTGGGGGGCGACGGACGTCCCCAAGTCCGTCGCCCTTGGACCCATTTAGGGGGGCTGGAAGAGGGCGTTGTCCGCCTTCCGCCGAGACCCGGTGCGCCTGCTGCGGGCCGGGTGAGAGGACGAGATCTCCCTCTCCCTTTCCGCAGCCTCCTTCTGCGAGACGACTGTTTCGCAGAAGGAAACCACCGCGTCCCAGGACTCTTCGCTGCCGACCATAGACTCGACCACGACCCCGAACATAACCTAAGTCAACGCAATACGTTGACTTAGGTTATTTATTTATTTATTCCTTTATTTCAGGCAACTAACGCCCATAGAAAAAACAATACATAAGTACTACTACAAACATACTTCTCGACCTGAGACGCATTAGGTCTGATATGGAATTTTACAAATTTAGAGGAGAGCCAAAAGAAAGATCTTGATAAAATCGTGTCAAAACTATTGTTCATTATCGATTAGGCTAACAAAAATAGGATAATATTTTAGATAAATCTTGTACCTTTTTATTAGTATACTAATATAATTAGTCACAGTATAATAATAATATTTTATTAATCAAAAACTACTTTTTTGGTGACATCCGACCTTATGCTTGTACAGAGCTATTAAAAGACCAATAGTTTTAATTCTATTTACTGATCCAACTTTATGCCTGCAATTTTTCGGTAAATTCAATCCGTATTGCAAGCTTTTATATGACATGTAACATTATGTTTGCCAAAAATTAGAAATTTAGTTAAGTCCGATCTTGTAATATATCTATGTAAGTAGCATTTAAATAAATTATTATTAAGTACATAAAGTCGGATTTAAAAAATGAAATTAACAAAATTATGAAACCTAAAAAAAAATGACTTTCAAACTTATTTTTTTGTAACTAAAAAAGAATAGCACATAACCTAATATTTTTTTACTTGATAAGTCAAGTAAATAATTATTAATATGAATTAATATGAAATTTAATCAACTTCAGGAAAATTTGCCAGTACTCTCGGAATGTTATAAATTTTTATAATAGGCATGGAATTCCTGTGGAATCCATTGTAAGACTCATCAAATCACTGAATTTTTAATTGATATGGGCATTTCAGTTTTACTTACACTAGGTAAATGTTCAGGGAACTGAATTCACTTAGAAGTATTTTCGCAAATGCATTTTTATAAAATAATATACTGGTGGGCTGATCTTGTTTAATCTGAAGCCAAACACATTCTGATATTTTAAAATCTTTACCATCTTTATTCTTCTTTCTGGAAACAAAAGGACCATTTTTCTTTTAATACATAAAAATACCATTAAAAAAAAAACCATAAAAGGACCATTTTTCTTTTAATACATAAAAGAAAAATGGTCCTTTTTTTAAAGACGTAACGTCTTTAAAATTATTACGTTGCATATCATAGACGTTAAAAGTTAGTTCAATAAGTCTATATTCGTAGAAGGAAGAAAACTTTCTTCGGTCATTGTTTAAGTTGTCATCTGTTCTCATCATAATTACGTTTTAGTTTTTTAGTGACGTTAGAGACTATAAAATGGTGACTTTGATCCCAACTGGAATATTTTTTTCCATTAATGGAAAAAAATGTTCCAGTTGGGATCAAAGATGACAACTTAAACAATGACCGAAGAAAGTTTTCTTCCTTCTACGAATATAAATAAAAATTATATAAATATAAATATTTGCATTCTTTTTTCATTAGGCACTTTTTCATAACATTTAAATTTACACATACATGGAGGTTTCAGCCTTCGACCCTCTATTTCAGGATTTTTTTTTTTAGCTACAGTTAAATGATAGGGAGAACCTTTCAGCCTAGCAATTTTAGCAGCAACTCTTTTCATTTAGTCACGTTTTTAACTTTCTTTATTGTATTAGATTTTGAAGGGACTCTTATAACGATCTGCTGTATGTTTTCATTATTTCTTATCATGTATCAGGTCGGCGGAAAAATATTGCACAAGAAATTGTAAATTAATAGATTTTGCCGGAATATTTAGTATGGATTTGGGATACGTAAGAATATTGTAGAAGGTTCTCGAAGCTATCACATCAAGGATATATAAAGGCGCGCTAGTGAGGATTTGGTTGGTTTGTGAAAATGATTAGTGAACATCAACTTCGAACGATCATCTTTTCCGAGTGGCGTCAGGGACACAACGTGAGTGTGTCCGCTAACATCACCAAAGCGTTCGGTGAAGGTGTTGTATCGCGATGGAAGATATTTAAGCTGCTGATTTGCTCGCTTTGCATCGGGAGATATAACTCTTGAAGATCACGAGCGATCTGGGCGTCCACCTTCGACGATGAGGAATTACTCCGCTGTTTAAAGGCTAATCCAGAAATAAATACGCGTGATTTGGCAGAGACTCTTGGCTATCATCATTTGACCGCCGAGGCTCATTTACGCAAACTCGGCTATCGTAAAGTAATGGCACGATGGATTTCACATAAACTAACTGACAGTCATCGTTAAGTCAGAGTTAGTATTTGTAAATCGCTTCTTTTTCACATCAGAAAGAGTTTCTTGAAGATCTGGTAACCGGCGATGAGAGCTGGATTCTCTATGATAACAACACACGTCACGCCGTTTGGCTTCCTTACGACGCAGAGCCATCAACGCAGCCAAAGCCGAACCGTCACTCACGCAAGCATCTTCTCTCCGTTTGGTGGGATGCGAAGGGCCCACTCTATTACGAGCGTCTCCCTGCGAGGAGGACGATTACGACTTCCATTTATACTGAACAGCGTCAGAAACTGGCTGACGCAATAAGAGAAAAACGACCGAGACGTAAATGTTCACTTACTCCATGATAATGCGCGACCTCATTTCGCGCAAAATCATAGAGCTTGGATGGTACCCGCTTGCCCACCCACCGTACAATTTCTTTTCTGCACAGCCTCCGGAATTCTGGGCGCAGGGCATCAACAATCTACCAACTAGATGGGCCAGAGAAATAGAGTTATTTGGGGATTACATTACTGATTAATTATTGTAAATAACAAAGTTATCAATTCATTCATTAAGTCTTATATCTTGGTGAAAGACTTTTCCGCCAACCTGATAAATACTATAATCGATAAAATCACTAAACACACACTTTATATGTTTTGTACTCACCTGGTCTTCGTCATCTATCGCTTAGTATATTAAGTACTTATAAAATCCTTCAATAATCACCACTAGTTCACCCACAAGCAATTAAATAAATCAGAACGAATTAAATGCACTATTATTTCGACACAACTAACTACTCGTGCGCGAATAACTTCTATTAGCTCGGTGCATTGTGCTGATAGGTCAAGCCACCGTGGCACCGAAAACGGCTGAGTGACCGGCGATAATGTCCGATGCCACTATATCGTGTCGGTGTGCGGTCACAAATTCAATGGAATAGCGTTTCTTTTTCACATGTGCATTTTTTTACAACGATAAAGTAGCACTTTTTAAAGGCATAAGGACTAATTATGTTTGTAGACCTTAACCAAAGAAATAAAACTTTTGAGGCATAACAGTATATCTCAAGGCATGACATCTGATTATTTAATTTCAAGAGGCATAAAGTTCTATCTGACAATACGTGTTATTTTTACCAACAATCCTTGTAGAATAAAGTCGAATGACTAAATAGTCCATGCCTTACTCGTAAAATAATTTAAAAGCATGAAAGCTGAAGTCAATGTTCGCCCTTCTAATTATACCAAAATTTTAAGCATAAATACCGCAGTTGCTATCAAGCCTTATTCCACGATATAAATTCACAAACTCGACAGATACGACCTTATGAATTTGTATATTATCAGAACAAAAAGAGATAGAATTATGATTGTTATATGCTTAGAAAGAGCGCAAGATGCCGGTTTCAGTTAACTATTAAAGCTATTTTACTCCGATCTCGACATTCGACCTAATGCGTCTCAGGTCGAGACTTATAAACTAATACATACAAAATTATCACAAATACAATACTGTAATAATATAACTTAAAAATACTATAAATAAATACGACATAACAAACTTATACTACTGCACACGGAGTGTCGGCGTCGTGTTTCGCTGACTGGTGGTGATGTGGTGTATGTTCGGTCTTCGTGGAAATCTGGTCGTCTGGTCCTGCTCAGGAAGGCGGGTCGCCCTGCGGACTCGACGTCCGTGTACCAACATATAGTGCTGCTAGACGAGGTGGGTAAGCTATTTGAGCGGATAATCGCAGCCCGCCTCGTCGGCCACTTGTGCAGAGAGGGGCCGGAAATGGACGAGAGCCAGTTCGGTTTTCGGCAAGGGCGCTCCACCATACACGCTGTATCGCGGGTGAGAGTCCTGGCGGAGGAAGCGGTGTGCCACACATCTCCAACGCCCTGCCCTGGAGTTGTATTCGGAAGGCACTGCGGTATCCTCGGGTGCCTCCCTACCTCCGCCACATCATGTCATGCGGTGTTCCACAGGGCTCGGTCCTAGGCCCACTCCTGTGTTTTTATTATTATATGATCCCGATTTTATTAGGTCACGTTAAAAAAAAAAAGACAGGAAGATGGATGCATCTTCTTATGTTTTACAGCCGAGGTGCGTGCAGCATAGCTTGGACTTGATGTTTATGTAGAAATTTTTACCCAATTTCATAATTTAGCAGAGTGGATCCGGTCTCAACAGCAATGGGCATCTTTTGACTTTCATTGTTGTTTCCACGCACTCTGTAAACGTCCTTAATGTCGTACTTGGCCATGGAGCAATTTATATTCTGGGAAAGGGTCATACCCATATCTATAAGATCTTGCTTAGACTCATTGGTAAGTTTTGTTACATTTTTATAACGAAATTGTACTTACGACTCCCTGTTTCTATTTCTTCAACTTTATTCTCCAAAAATTTGTTAAGGTTGTTGGTATTTCTTTTAATGTAAACGAGACCTGCTGTGTTTAATTTTTTTTGACACCAAGTGCAATATATTGGACTCGTCAAATGAATCATACGGCCCCAAACTCGAGAGATTTACTAGTAGCCCCTAAAGAGTTCCACTATCCACCTCCTGGTTCCATCATCAGACCGTCGACACCAAGTGCAATCTATTGGACTCGTCAAAACCAATCATTTGACCCCAAACTCGAGGGGTTCACTAGAAGCCCCTAAAGACTTCCACTGTCCACCTCCTAGCTCCATCATCAGATCCTCGACACCAAGTGACGTATCGCCTCTTTATTTTCCACAGAAAGTAACGGTGTTGGGATGTAACTGCCTGTGCTAGGTTTTGTAAGGTTATAAATAACGGTGTTGGGATGTAACTGCCCGTGCTAGGTTTTGTGAGGTTATGAAATTTTGTAATTGTAGCGTTCTCATCTCATCGATTTCCACTTGTTACCTTCACGGGCTAGATTCCAAATGGGTTGTTGTGTTGTGTTATGTTATTATTTTTGCAGCAGTCGCTAGCAACCCTTCTAAATACATGCAGTCCTTCCAGGAAACCTAGGTATGAGTTTCAGCAATCATCATCTACCTTCTGAAATACGAAGGCGAGATCATATGATATCTTATATAGAGCTGTTACAACCATAAAAGTAGGTACTTTTCTACTTTGTAATACCATGTGTGTTTCATGTAGGTCTGATCCCAAAAAACCTTTTCAAAATTTTTGAGTGATAGATGACGAGGTGCAACCGGAGTAGGCAACTCGACGTAGAAGTTTTTAGAAGGTTTGCCTCTGTGAGGGCGCAGTGTGGGGTGACACTGTAGCGTGACGTTCGAGCAAATTCGGAAACACGAAGATTACCGGAGCACATACCTTTTCACACACACATTTCGCACATACATTTACTTTCAATTCAAGCGATTACAGTATTTTTCAGTAGATAACGCGCATAGTCTTGCATATTTTAGTTTGTTATGTTGTATGTTTTAATAGTATTTTTAAGTTATATTATTATAGTACCTATTTTTTATGTATTAATTCAAAAGTACGTAGTCGGGCCATAAGTTTTGTCACATATGGAAAGTTAAATAAATGACAGAATGAGTTACGCACTACAACCATTTATATGTATGAAAGGGTATAAAATACAGATTTAAATTATTCGAAATGTCCTCCTCTTGCTTCGATACAAGCCTTCAATCTGCAAGGCCAGCCATCAATCGAAGCACGCACGACGTTCATGTCAATATTGGCGACTGCTTTAATCAGGGACGCTTTAAGTGACTCCAAGTTGCGATGGGGTTTAGCGCAGACCTTCTCCTCTCAGTGCTGCCATATTTTGTAATCCAAGGGATTCAAGTCTGGACTGGATGAGGGCCAATCCTCATGCCTGATAAAGTCGATTCCACGGGTCGTGAGCCAGTTTTGTGTACTTTTCGCCTTATGAGCCGGCACAGAATCCTGCTGGAATACCCAGTACCTATTTTCGAACATTGTTTGTGAAAGAGGTTCCACAATGTTTGTTAGGACTTTGTTTTGATATACGAGGGCACTGGTTTTCACTCCTTTTTCACAAAAAAAAAAAAACCTCCGTTGGACCCAAATAGGACACCCCAAGCCAAACCATGAATGCCGAAGGGTGATGACCATGCTGAACACGTGGCACACGTCTGCTCACTTCTTTACTAGAGTGCATACACTTTATCATTTT
>OX451389.1:22870325-22956504 GCA_949629135.1 Eremobia ochroleuca
CTATTCAACGTAAAATAAAACAAGCGAGAGTATGTCTCGAAAATGACTTAGTCCCACGACATCTCGGATACGACCATATCACTCGAGACGAAGTTGGAGCGAGAAACAGGATTTTACCAAATAATATTTTTGGAACCCAAGACTAAACGAGAGCAATTATTGTTTTAGACGGTACTTACTTATTCGTGCAAAAAAGCGCAAACTTCTTGTTTCAGCGCATGAGCCAGTCTACATAAATACGACAATCTCATAAAGCCATTTATGATTATACGTGGAGATGGCTACATTTTAGAAATCACAGGACCCTGCGATGCTCGAACGTCGGATGCTAACATATTACGACAGATATTGGATAATCACACTGGTGACATAGAAGAGGCTCCAATGCGATGGTTTCTTGAAAGTGATGACGTGATGATTTTAGATAGAGGGTTTCGGGATGCATTGCCATATGCCGAAGAATGTGGATTTACGGTCTGTACGCCACAGTCGCTAGGCAGACACGAAACACAACTGTCCACTGAAACATCAAATAAATCAAGATTATTAACATTGGTCAGATGGGTGGTAGAAACCACCAACGGAAATATGAAGAGGGACTTTAAGATATTCCGACGTAGACATTTTAATAATACATACTTTGCCCAATGCAATAGTAGATTTTCGAATAGCTGCAGCGCTAATCAACGCAACCCAAGAGAGTTTAAGCGGAAGTCGCCTGACTGAAAGGTTTTTAGAAATGATAGAAAGAAATATGAATAGGCCAAACGTACTAGCAGATTACGTTGATCAACACCGTCTAAACGCACATTTAATTTCAGAGGATGGAGGCACCGTTACAAGACGTAGCAGATTTCTCAAGAATGACTTACGATGAGCTGCTTATTTTCGCTAATGGAACGTAGCACATCAAGCTGGCAAAATCCTACTGCTACGAATATGTCAGAGCAACCGGCGTCTATTCTATTGAAATCTATAGGCATCCCGAGAGACTGAACCTTAATGACGAAGAAGGAAATAATAATACGTTAGTACGGTGACGAATTAAATCGAGACACGTTCAAACAAGAACTTATTATTGCTACGTACTATGCAATCGCCAAGCAATCACCGATTATTGCTGTAGCTGGATACATGACCGCCGCACATTAGGCAGTACCTGAGCCCGACATGAAGACGACTTGAATCAACCTGCAGGATTTTTAGATGCAGTGTGCTTAGACACAGAAAATATATAATGTAATAAAATATTTGTTTTTTTTTTTTGTGTCTTATTACACCAAACCCGTAGCAGGAAAACGAAACAACAGAATAATCAACAATTACACACAATTACAACATCAACTCAAAATAGTTTTATTATTTTTTATGATATGATATAGCTCCTATACCCCACGGATTTCCGGGATTTCCCTTTGGTATCATCAAATGTCTATTATAATTAACCCGTTGGTAAACATTTCATTGCTGTCGTTTCTGGGTTTTTAGTGTATGGATTTTGAGCCATCTCCTTTTTCTCCAACAGAAATTTTAACCTTGTGATCAAATTCTGAGCTACTAGTAGTTAGAATTTGGGTGTTTTGTGTTCTAGAACATGTAAATACACATTCTAGCCATAATACTGACAAAAAAAATCTCAAAGAAACTGCAATCACAAAAAGTTATGACTAAAACCACCCACGATTAAAAAAAAACTCTAAATAAAACAAAAAAAATAATTTCTCGAAAACTACAAAATATAGCGGAACATACATAGTGGTCCAATCTATGAGTATTACTGTCCCCTGACCACAGACCTTCGCTGGTACAGGTTTCCTGGGACACCCTGTATAGGTAATTTTAATCAGTTCATTGTCAGAATGTCTTTGTTTTTTTATGCAAGGCATCCCTGTTTCTAAAGGTCACAGCTCATTACAGCCACCCGGCACCCACCCCGCACCGCCTCGTCACACGGCGTCCACTCGTTGTCGACAGGTGGGCCACGGGTGGACGCCGCGTTGTCACCAATAAACGTCGCGCAGTCAAACAGTGGACCTCGCGTCGTCAACTAGTGGACCCCCCGCGGTCAGCGAGTGGACGCCGCGTGGTCAACGAGTGGACGTCGCTTGGTCCACGAATTTTCGAGTAGTCTATTAACAATTGGCACTAGGTCTACACGTGTGTTTCGTAATGTCAAATTTTACAAACCGTGAATTGAATGAAGGGAGGGTGGGGAGCGGCGCATTGGTAGTATAAGTTGTGTTATGTTGTATTTATTTATAGTATTTTTAAGTTATATTATTATAGTATTGTATTTGTGATAATTTTGTAGGTATGCATTAGTGTATAAGTTTGTTTGTAGTAGTATGTATTGCTTTTTCTATGGGCCTTAGTTGCCTGAAATAAAGGAATAAATAAATAAAAATAAATAAATTGCCAACGCATCGTCCTCGCGTGAATCATTCGCGGGCAGCGCGCGGTCCACTCGGGATCCGCGCCACAGTAAATATACAGTAAAACATCTTCATACAAACGTGCCGCTCTCGGTTTGAATGTGTGCGTGCGCGCCGCGCGCCATGTCGGCACGCGATTTCACGCACACGCTAACATAATATATGGGGGAATAAGGTGGCGGCAGTGCGGGCTGTGCAGCGCGACTGTGAGCACGCGCGTACGCTACATGACCGCTTGCGTTCGTCAACTCTCGCCGGCGGCGGCCACTTACTCGTAAATTACGAGTATCATGACTTCAAAAAGGGGAAAAAAATATTGTAGTGTTTTCGGGTGCCTCAATAATGATTTCGCAAACCCGGACTTATCATTCTTCATACTTCCTACTCAGCCAGAAATGTAAGTACCTACTTATACTTAAATATTATTAGAAAATGTGGTATTGTATTGTTTATTTCACAGTTTATTTGCTTTATTAAGGGCCTTACTCTCGTTTAGTACCGTAACACGGTCACTTTATGAAGCCTACTCCTCATTAACGGCTTGGTTAGAAGATCTGAAAAAAATATATGTTTGCCATAGATTCATGAACAACATTTTTGAAGCAGGATTTTTTTCTAAGGCTAATACTTTTGCCAGAAAAAAATATTTACCAATACGCTATTTTTGGCTAATATTCCCTACTACTTCCAAACGGCTTTGATGTTTGGAAATATTTTTACACTGAAAAATAGCTGGTTAAAGGTACTACAGATTTGAAACAGCTTTTTTAAATCAATCAACATTTGCATAGAAAATATCCCCACTTTCATATAGAGGTTCAGAGGTGCTCTGCGCGGGCGCGGGCGGCAGTCGTGCGGTAGCACTGGGACGGGAGGGCTGTGTCGCTCGCTGCTCCGCTCCGGCTATCGACCGACTACGCGCGTTTGATTGTGTTAGTGCAAATATTTACAAACGAATTGTGTCAGTGTGCGTTTATAGACTAAGCTCGCTGCAAAAGGCCCATTTCTATTGTGCGCGTGGACGCTTTATTATTGGTGCTATTTCTAAATACTGTTTTTGTTTATATTGTATATTGTGTAAATATAAGATAATTTGTAAATAAATAAAAATGCCAAGGCAAAGCAAGTCAAGAAAAAAAGAGTTCAAAAGGCTATGAAAATGCATCTGATGACGTAAGTACCTACCTACCTATATACATATTACTGTATTTAACTTTATGCTTAATATTAGTTTTTGTAATCATCTGGTGAGCGATTGTTTATTCATTTTTTCATAATTGAAGTTAAATAATTACGAATTGTTCCAGGAAATCTAGAAAGAAATCATCAGAATCGAATAATCCGAGTACATCTGCTGATAATATAGAAGACTCTATTCAGGTAAATAATATCTACTATAAAAAGAAAAAAAAAATAGTTTAACGATTGACGATTGAATTAGTTTTAGTTTTCAATTTTGATAGATATGGTAATGTCAGACGTCAAAGAGAGAGAGCGAGAGAAAGAGAGAGAGAGAGAGAGTGAATTTGGTCAAAATGAAAATCCAAATTGGCGGCTGCGAAAATTTTCAAAATTTTCGACATGGGTGTCGTTTTCATAGTTTTCGAGGTTGCTTAAGCCGATAGTGAAGTCAAAATGAAAATCCAAGATGGCGACTGCGAAAATTTTCAAAATTTTCGTCATGGGTGTCGTTTTCATAGCTTTCGAGGTTGCTTAAGCCGATAGTGAAGTCAAAATGAAAATCCAAGATGGCGGCTGCGAAAATTTTCAAAATTTTCGTCATGGGTGTCGTTTTCATAGTTTTCGAGGTTGCTTAAGCCGATAGTGAAGTCAAACTGAAAGTCCAAGATGGCGGCTGCGAAAATTTTCAAAATTTTCGTCATGGGTGTCGTTTTCATAGTTTTCGAGGTTGCTTAAGCCGATAGTGAAGTCAAAATGAAAATCCAAGATGGCGGCTGCGAAAATTTTCAAAACTTTCGTCATGGGTGTCGTTTTCATAGTTTTCGAGGTTGCTTAAGCCGATAGTGAAGTCAAAATGAAAATCCAAGATGGCGGCTGCGAAAATTTTCAAAATTTTCGTCATGGGTGTCGTTTTCATTGTTTTCGAGGTTGCTTAAGCCGATAGTGAAGTCAAAATGAAAATCCAAGATGGCGGCTGCGAAAATTTTCAAAACTTTCGTCATGGGTGTCGTTTTCATAGTTTTCGAGGTTGCTTAAGCCGATAGTGAAGTTGAATTTCAGGTTTTATCTCATAGTAAAAGTTGTTCACAATGATGAGTACAATCTCTCATTTTGATTTGTCGCATGTTTTCAATTTCACCCTGTATATAGAATGTCGACAAGACCACAATATTATATCTCTGTCTGCACAAAAAACGATGGAAGTTCCAATTCAGGTAAAATTATGCCTACAAGTCCTACAACCTATATTTATTTTACAAATATATCTTATACGTATAAGAATAATCGTATGTATTGCCAATATTTTAGATTGCAACATCTAGTGGACCGCACCATTCCAGATCAGACTTGCTATTGGAAAGTCTTGAAGAAAATAACGATATTTCAACCACATTACAAAAGTAAACAGAAAATCTGATTCAGGTAAAAAAACGTCTTACCTCGATTTTTTTTTTCTTGTACCTGCAAAGTTTATTGACTTCAAATAATCAATACTTAAATTTTTGCTATGAAACCAATTGAACACTTTACACACGGGCATTGGCCTTCTGGTTTATCCAACTCTCTAGCCCGCCTATTGATTCCTTGACAAAAATCTTCAACATGTCATCTTCAATGTTGTTAGGGTTAATTTAAATTTATATATTATCTTTTTTAGGTCAAAACATCGCCTGAATCTCAACAAGTCCCAAGCTGTTTCATCGAAGGGCGACGTATAATTAATATTGCTAACTTTTATTCAGAACAAGAAAATCGCCAAGCACGGAGTTATAGACTGTGGATTAGAATCCGTTGGTAGTGTTGGAGAACGGCAAGTGGGTCAGATTACAGAATCGTCCAGCAGTATTGTCTTCATAGAAAATGGCCGAAACGACGCGTTTCGAATAATAATACAATAAGATTTCGAAGCGCGTCGTTTCGGTGTTACTTTTACGTACGATTAATAGTAATAAAATTTTTTTACAAAAAAAAAACCAGCTTCCAAAAAAAACACTAGAATGTGAAAAATAACTTTAATTCGGAAGTCGGTGTCTTTGGATTTGAATTTTCGTTTTTTGCCACCGACTTCGAAATAAGGTTATTTTTCACTTTGCAGTGTTTTTTTTACTGAAGTCGGTTCTTGTTTTTTTTTTGTATTTTATTTTTCACTTTTTTGTTGTGGCGGCTACCCCACACAAATTAGAATACCACTACCTGCTGTGTAAATAATTTATATATAACTTCCCTGACGGGAAGTTATTACAATATCATCCAATTGGCTACGGAACCCTAAAATTGCTATTTAGGTACAGACGCCAGCACATCAAGCTACTACAATCTGTCGGATTTCTTTAATAGATTTTAAACTTTAGTGCTAAAGCATAAGGTTTAAAGTTGATTGGAAAAATCTGACAGTTTCGGGTACCTTGATGTGCTGGCGTCTGTACAGTGCTAGTTAGGTAGGTTTATTACTGATTTATAATAAAAATTGGTAAACCTTTTTTTTATAAGATCTCAATTTTATGTAATTCCTCCTACCTACAGTCTACGCAAAGGAAATGTTATTCTATTCTTACGAAAATACTCGAAATCATTTTTAAACTTAGTTCCAACTAAGTTTGTTCACACAACTCACTCACTTATGTTTTAAACTAAAACAAAATTTCCGCAGCAGCTATCTTGGATTTACATTTTGACCTCACTATCGACTTTAGCACCCTCGAAAACTATGAAAACGATACCCATGACGAAAAATTCGAATATTTTCGCAGCCGCCATCTTGAATTTTTATTTTGACTTCACCATCGGGCTTAGCACCATCGAAAACTATGAAAACGACACCCATGACGAAAAATTCGAATATTTTCGCAGCCGCCATCTTGAATTTTTATTTTGACTTCACCATCGGGCTTAGCACCATCGAAAACTATGAAAACGACACCCATGACGAAAAATTCGAATATTTCCGTAGCCGCCATCTTGAATTTTTATTTTGACTTCACCATCGGGCTTAGCACCCTCGAAAACTATGAAAACGACACCCATGACGAAAAATTCGAATATTTTCGCAGCCGCCATCTTAAATTTTTATTTTGTCTTCACCATCGGGCTTAGCACCATCGAAAACTATGAAAACGACACCCATGACGAAAAATTCCAATATTTCCGCAGCCACCATCTTGGATTTTCATTTTGACTTCACCATCAGGTTTAACCATAGACATATATATATGGACTGGAAATACCTACGAAAAAAGGGTGCCTACCTACAACTCATATTGTCTCAAAAAATGGCTGCCATTGCTAGGGTTGTATCAATCAAGGAACATTGGTGTTACTATAACGAGTATCGATACTAAATACGAGTCGTACTAGTTATCACGTTTGGATCATAATATAGTATACTAACTTATAGTCCGTTCTAACTAAGGTTGCCTACTTTATAGTAACGTATCCTAGTTTATTTTCGATAAACATACTTTATAATTTTGCATAAAAATACAGTATGCGAAAATACTTTATTTCTAATCTTTTGTTATGCGTAAAAGACTCATATGAACTATTTATCGATAGGTACAGACGCCAGCACATCAAGCTACCCGAAACTGTCAAATTATCGCAATCAACTTTCTTCCCTGAAAATAAAATTAATGCCAAGTGTTTTTTCGGCATAGAATTAAAAAACACTTTTTAATTGCATCACGTTTACGTATTAAAGTGAAGGAAAACAGCGTAAAGAGATATGTATCCATATGCCCAAAAACAGGTGCTTTCGCATATTATACCTTTATTATTATACCTATTATACCTTATAATATGTATGTAGTTAGAAATATGTTTATCAGCTGTCTTAGTACTTATAGCACAAGCTCTGCTTAGTTTGGGACTAGATGGCGTTGTGTGAAAGTTGTGTAATATGATTTATTTATTTATTATTATTTTTATATATGTAATTAATATATATCTATTTATTTATTTCAGGCCAAACGGCCAGGGGCTATTATTAATCAATCATTTTAATACACATTTACCAAAAATGCTGTGGGAACAGAGTTATCATGTAATCTCATTACATCAAGTGTTCTATTGAAACAGCTTTCTTCAAAGTGAAGTGAACAGAGGTACCATTCTTTATGTCGGGGATTAATATTTTCTTCACCAATAGCCTCTAACCACTTTTTCTTTAGTCCTTCCTTTTTAGGAAACCTATAAAAAGTGCAAGTATTTTTATCAATAAATAATTTTGGTTACAGCTATATTATATTAGCATATGAAACTAAAATCAATAGGAAACGTCAGAAGCTATGTGCACGGTTCCAATTGGTGGTTTCTATGGAGAAGAGTCGGCAAGAAACTCCACGGTTACTCAAAATAATTGGCTTTTACAATGTTAATAGGTAGGGGAGGACAGTGTAGGCCTGTCAACAAGTACTTAAAAAAATAGAAGACATTATAAAAGCTAATTGTTTTTAAAAGAGTAACCGTGGAGTTTCTCGCTGGTTCTTCTACATAGGAAACCACCATTTGGAACCGTGCATCTAGCTTCTGACGTTTCATAAGTGCCCATGTAGGTTTATGTGAAAGAAAATATTTTGATTTTGGTGCTGTGAACCACGGGCCGGACCTAGCAAGGTCAATTGGAGCTAATAAGACGCAGGACTATTTATGTTAACATAGCAGAATATACCGATATCGTTCCAGCGGAGGAACTAGTTCCGGAAACTATTAGGCAACGGTACAACACTATTCTATTATGACATATTATTGTAAACAAACGAATGAATTAACAAAATAATAAAAAGGTCTGTTATACGGAAATTCACCCAAATATCAATACTTTAGCCATAAATTCATGATCGCGTTACAATTATATCATCGACTGTCTATTATTGTATGTGTTATTGCATGAAAACCGGCTACTAACCTGTGCAAAGAAAGTTGAGGTTGATTTTCATTCTTCCTTGCACCACACTTCACAATACAACACACAGGCATGTTGAATTGCTGTTTTTCAACATTTACATGCAGTTTTAAAGGTAAAGTCTTCGTAATTTTCTCGCAAATCTCAATAATACAAAAAATAAACAACCATTTGACAGCTGAACTACCACGAAACTTGGCGACAAAGATGGCTGCTCTGGCACCTACCTACAACCGTGTATAGAATAACAGGGCATCTCCTGTTATATCCCATCTCAATGGGTTTAACACAATCGAAAACTATGAAAAAAAACACCCGTGACGAAAAATTGACTATGGTTTGTGTACACATGATTGAGCAAATAAATGTATTTTCTTCCACATAAATGCAAAAAAATTGTCCAGTACAAACTTAAAATATACGTAACATCTATCTATACAAAATATATCAGCCGCGCATCCCCCATTCCCTTCTGGAAACGTAGGCAAAAATGGCGACCGACGTGCAGCATGTCTACGCCTCTGCATATTCTTTGATCGTCGTTTTAGTGTAGGGCGCCACCGCACGCGTTTTACGTATTCGGGAGTAGGGCGTTTAGCTCCGCCCACATGCTCAAGGCCAGTGAGCCCTCTACACACCTTAAGAGCGTAGCCGAGTCGCATTTTTCTGAATACTATGTTTAGAGCTAAAGTTTATTTTAAGAAGTCTAGTTTTACTATAAAACAGAGGATTGAGTACGAAACATCGTTTAGGTAAACGTATTTGTCGCGTAGGTATAGTTGTAATAAGGGCAATTTCACAATAATTAATATTGCAAATTAATTACTTTTGAAATTATTATTTTTTCTATAGTCTGATGTGTTGTTCAATCCAAATATGGTTCCGGTAGTCTGACGATCGACTTATTTAGTCGAATACTTGTGTGTACATCGACTTATAAGTCGATGCGCGTATCGTCGTCTAAAATGTAAACAAATTTCGTCAAAAATAATTCTATCCCGTTTATACTTGAGCATAGTGTAAGAATATAGAACAACACAGGCATAGAACAGGCATGACTCACCGTTCTCGGTATCAAATGATAAATGATAAATGATTTATTTTCTGTAAGTAGGTTTGTACAAACACTTTTACATGTCAATCATATTTTTTTAAACTAGATGAGGTCGGCGTTTCCTATCTGACTACTCTGAGAAGAAAGGCCGACACAAACTCTCTTTAAAAGTCTCTTTTAAAGTCCAGACATAATCTTGGTCAGATAATGTGAAGACCATGTAGATTAGTGTCTGAAATGGTCTTTTGAGTAAAGAACCACACAGATTGAGCGGACCTGTCCAGTCAGTGCACGCATTTGTCAAAAATCGTGCAGCTCAACTCAGAACTTGAGGAGCCTTACGATTCGACGAACAATACCAATGAAAGGACATTTGGGTAGGCCGCATAAATGACTCAAACTGCCAGATCATGATTAAAACTAACTAAGAAGGAAAACCGAAAAAAAGAAATGACCCACATAGTCTTCACACTCACAGTAATAATAATAAAAAGAAGATACTTTACAAAGTAAATATCCATGTCATTGTTTATATAAAATTCATCAATGTCAATGTGTATATAAAAATCCGGATATAATCTTTGAGGACCATGTAGATTGGTGTCTGAAGTGGTCTTTTGAGGAAAGAACCACACTGAGTGGACCTGTGCAGTCAGTGCACGCATTCGTCAGTAACCGTGCAGCTCAACTCAGAACTTAAGGAGCTCAACGATTCGACGAGCAATACCAGGGACAGGACATTTGTGTAGACCGCATACACCACTCAAACTGCCAGACCATGATTAAAACGGAAACAATGACCCACATAGTCCTCACATTCACAATAATTAAAATAATATAAGACTTTAAACAGTAAATGTTCATGTCATTCTGTATATAAATAAACGACACAGCTACTGTGGTATCGATGTGTAAACATACCTATTTTTTTGGCCGGCGCGGCGTTCGGGTCGGCCACTTGACACTTGTTTTTGTTTCGCTTACCTATAGATCAAGTGCTGCTTGTTCGAAAATATTAACTAAAAGTAAAAGTGACAACCCTGGGTATCAACGCAAGAGTAGGCTAATAACTCGGCGGGCGGCCTTAGATAACCTACTGTATATTTATTTACTGTGTCCGCGCGTTGGCAATGCGCATTCAACGCAAGGCAAGCATGCGAGCAGCGAGTTGTCACCTAGTGGTCCACTCGCCGTCCGCGCGTGGAGGGCTTACGACCGAGGCGATCCGGTGACGCTACGGAGTTGATGTAGTGAGCGCATACCCATATACACAAGTCCATATAAAGAATACACAAGTCCATATAAAGAATACTAGCCGCAGGAGGCGAGGCGGTGCGGAGTGGGTGCCAGGTGGCTGTAATGAGCTGTGACCTTAATGCACCTCAGAAGCCCTAGAGTAATCCAGGTCTTTAGAATCCTATTACGCTTTAGAACAATACTGGTTTTTGCAAAAGAGTTTGCATCGGGGAATTCACTGCTGTATTGGGATCAGTCATGGATAATACATGTGAAGTCTGTTTTTTCCATAGCCAGATCCAAGGCAGCATACTCTATCTTTGAAATTGTGGTCATGTGGATGTTATAGCGTGGTTTTGAATTTATACAAAGAAGAGTTGAGCAGTGATCGCTTATGGTGAAATCAAAAATGAAGGTAGAAGACTGTAGTTTAGTTCGAAGAACAGTGTGGTCAAGACAATCGTCTCTGCTTGTTAGTAGACAATGTGTCGGCAAAAATCCATGGAATGCCAGACAGGTGATATAGTCATGAAAGCGATTTTCTAAAGGAGAATATTAGAAGGATAAATCTATCATGTTTATATTTATATCACCTGTGATGACTGTATTAAAATTGGTTAGGGAAGGCAAAATTTCGATTTATATTGGTAGATTTAATTAAAAAACCATGTTTATGTTTGAATAACCAGGTAATCTAAAAAAGTTATCTCTAGATGCGTTATTGACGAATTCATGCAACCAGAAACAGCACAATATATCCTACTTGTCATATTAAATATGTACGAGTACTTGAACTTATTTGTAGTGAAAAAATCGCGCGGTTATTGTTAAACAAAACAACACACCGTCCGTTCTTCACTGCGGCACAGTCGCGACTGCATGCCGAGCGCATGCCGAGATGTGTCACTGACTCTGGCAGGGCCACCATCACGGATTTTAATTTTGAAAACGCAAAAAATTTGTCGCTAATTAGTCGAAATTAGTCGCCAAATATCAGAATTAGTCGGTCACGGGTTCAAACGATATAAGGGTTTATAGGTGGCCCTGCTGGAGAGACTCTCCCCAGCAGGGCCAAATTTATATCTCAAAAACTAGGGCACCTAGCGAAGATCTGTTTTCTCCCATATTTAGTCGCCAATTATTCGGAATTAGTCGCCAAATATCAGAATTAGTCGGTCACTGGTTCAAAAGATATAAGGGTTTATAGGTGGCCCTGCTGGAGTCTCCCCAGCAGGGCCACATTTATATCTCAAAAACTAGGACACCTAGCGAAGATCTGTTTTCTCCCATATTTAGTCGCCAATTATTCGGAATCAGTCGCCAAGTTACAGATTTAGTCGGGTCTTAGTTTAGGAGATATAATGAGTTCAATTAGTAAGGTATAGTCCAAGAGCTAGATCGAAGAGTTCACGAAAAATTACCAAGAAAAAATATTTGTATTAATATGTGTAATATACTTTTAGTTTTATCGGTCTAAAGTCTTTAGAAATGTCCCAGAGATATAAATTCTCAATTAAATTCATGTTTTTATGTTTTTAATTACTAGTTTAGAGTGGCTTAAACTTCTTCGAAAACATTAAACCTTGCTCTTGGTCTATTTGGTGTCAAGATGTACAGTCGCATGCAACTGTTTTACCAGTTTACAATGTTAACCTCTAATTAATGTTAGAATAATTAAAAAAATATCGTACCTTTAGTAAAATGTTCAAAAGACTAAATCGTTGAAAACGTATTGTCAATTGTAATCTAATTTTATTTTATAAAAATGAATTTTCAAAAAGTTCGTTTGATGTGTGTTGTGTTTGTGTGTATTTTGAGGTGATTGTGAGTGTTGTGTTGTGGGTATGGACGGGTTGAGTTTCTATTTTATCTTAATTTAGATTAGAATAATAAAACTTCTGTTGTCGAAATATAAAATGATTTATTACCTTAAAATTATTGTACTTTCAGAAAATGTTACAAATACCTATTTATTCAATATTATGAACAGATACAGTTTGTTTAACGGTTTACTCGCGCAGGCTCGCGAGGTCGCGCGCAAGCTCGAACATACGCAATCCGTAAAGAAAATACCCGAGACCGTGCGGGGATTATTCCTCTCTGTCTGCGCTGACCCTTTACGTGTGTTGGATAAATAATTACACATACACATACACACATTACACACACACACATACACATTACATCATACATTATTGTAGATTTGTTTATAAGTAATGAATACAGCTTTCCTATGGTGGGTTGAAATTATAGACTAAGTTTATATTTATTTAATTCGAAACAAACATTCCTCCATAAGACGTCATAGATACTATCTAGAAAATACATAAAGTATTTTGTACTCGCTTGTACCACTGTATGGGGAAATTGAATTCTTTAATATCTTTTTAATTACACACCGACTAAATCTGTAACTTGGCGACTGATTCCGACTAATTGGCGACTAAATATGGGAGAAAACAGATCTTCGCTAGGTGTCCTAGTTTTTGATATATAAATGTGGCCCTGCTGGGGAGACTCTCTCCAGCATGGCCACCTATAAACCCTTATATCTTTTGAACCAGTGACCGACTAATTCTGATATTTGGCGACTAATTTTTTGCGTTTTCAAAATTAAAATCCGTGATGGTGGTCCTGCCAGAGTCAGTGACACTGCCGAGATCGAGGCGCGTAGGCATAGCTCGCGCTTCGTCTGTTTGTAGAAGTTGGAATACTGTATAGATAATATTACCGTGACACAGGTCACAGCCGGTCGGCCGCCGGCCGGTGGCGGTAACCAACATTTTGTACGGACAATCAGGTAACATAACAAGCTTATAACTTCGTGATTTTTCATGACACAGTTTTGAAATTTTGGACAGACGCCAGCACATCAAGCAACCCGAAACTGTCAGATTTTCCCAATCAACTTTGAGCCTTATACTTTAGCGATAAAGTTGAAAATCTATTAAAGAAATCTGACGGATTGTAGTAGCTTGATGTGCTGGCGTCTGTACATAGATTCTTTACATAAAAAACACTAGACACGTGTTTCGGGTTTGTCATATACTAAAAATAATGTTGTATATTATTTTAAAAGCTAAACAACTTGGGCATACCCAAAAACGTAAATCGCGTATAAGATCTAGTACATATAGTCATGCTTCAGGTGAATTAGAAAGGTGTTTTGGTCACAATTGGGCTTCATTCTTCACTATTTAGGGAGATTCCTTTGTTTTTTCATTAGAATACGGCCATTGGATATCCAGCAATATTCATATTTTTGCAGCTTAGCAAGATTTCTAGCAAAATAAAAAGTTTTCTAGTCTGTGGGGTTAGTTGTTCTGCAATGAAAATAGGCATTGGTTCCTTTAACTGAAATCCCAGGCTTCAGAGTCCAGTTTCCGTGTGGGATTATTCTTCACTAGCAATGCCCCGCGGTTTCACCCGCGTTCATTTGAGGAAAAAACCTACTAAAACATATTCCATTACTTATGATTATTACTTAGTATATTAATACTTACTGTAAGAAGCTATGTTAGCAACATCACGCTATGATCAGTAAGAGGATCAGTAAGAGAGAATTAAGTATAGTGAACCTCGCTAGCTACCGGCGGACGTGCGGATTTATTATATTTTAAAACTATGATATCTCCTAAGATATTTATTGGAATCAAATGATGTCAAGGGCAATTTTGTTCAAAATTAAACAGTTAGTTGTGATGAATAACGTATTTATTTGTATAAGGCTTAATATCATGTTTATGAAAACACCTTCGCAAATAATGCATTATTTAAGAACAAAGATTACCATAAAAAAGATTATAGTGAGTCAACCATAAAAGATAGACATGCTATCGCGGACTTTTTTTAGAACTTTTAAGGGGGAACAATTCCGTCATACATGATTTTTGCTTAACTTTAACCACTTACGCAGCGCACGCAACGAAAGCTCTCATCAAGAATAATTTTTCCCACTTTTGCAACATTTTTCATTGATGCTCCGCTCCTATTGGTTGTAGCGTGATGTTATATAGCCTATAGCCTTCCTCGATAAATGGACTATTCAACACAAAAATAATTTTTCAATTCGAACGAGTGGTTCATGAGATTAGCGCGTTCAAGCAAACAAACAAACTCTTCAGCTTTATAATATTACTATAGATACCTATATTATTTTACAGAATCCAAGAATTTTTCTTTGCTAAGAGTGTTCGCAAATTCAATACTTATTGCCGAAAAATTATTTTTGTTATTGATACAAAATTTAGATATATCTCGTATTGCAGGTGATATGTTGACACCCAGAATGGTGGACAGTTGAGAAACAGTGGTATATAAAACCTGTTTAGATTCTCGTGGGCGCAGAAGAACATTTCGAATTTCAACGTCTGTTTTGATAAGGTTACGTTCCAAACTTTCTATTTTTTTATCTAGATCTAATAGCTGGGATGACATTTCGACACGCTCATTCTCAAGCCCTGTGATTTTAGATTCAAGAAAAAATAATCGGTCTGACATATTGTTCACAGAGCTCACTAGATCAGTGTTTGAGGTAACATCTATTTTAGTTGTTAGTTTCTAGAGGTTCATAATGTGAGCCTCGAGAGTAAGAAGCTGCGCGTTTTGATTTGAGATAAACTCTTTCATCATGTCTTTAAGCTGATTTCTAAGGTCAAAGTCATATTTATTCGGACTGTCATTACTAGAGGACCTGGGATGTTTGGCTCTTTGAGTTACATTACATGAGGAGCACTCAACTCAAAAGTTTGCTTGATTTCACATAATTTGTTAATATCCGTGTCAGAGCAAGATTGTATCAGTTTTTGTTGTTGGAGGTGAGTGCATCATTTTTAAAATTAAAAAGAAAACAAAAAACACAAAAACTCTTGCAGACGGTCGGGATCAAATTCAGGACTCTTCCTCCGACTGCTTCGATCACACTACACCACTGAGCTTGCTGCTTAAGTGGCAAAATAGGTGACCATATACTAACAACTGAGGACTCTGATTTGGTTTTAATCTTCTGGGTGATACTTTGTAACCATATATGGGCATGTTTTGAGCTGTGCCATGCAATGTCTGACTCACCACCCAACGACGAATAGGTGCGTTGCAGCCGTTGAGTCACTTGTTATTTACTTGCTTTTCGTAATTTTAGGAGAATGGTTAACTTATAATAGTTATGAGGAACATTTACACTATGTGGATATGGTACGTAATTTGGTTATAGAAATAGATTAATCAATTGTATTTTCATTATTTCTTAGCACTTTAAACAAGTAGAAGAACTATTATTTTACAGAGTAACATGTAGCACATCTAACCGTCAGCGAGTGCGGGAAGTTTATACATTTTAATCATGTATAAACATGTCTTTGGAGTATCTTAATTTGATAGGACTAAACTAATATTTATCTTCTGCCCTTTTCTTAATGAAATAGAAAGAAAAAGATACACTGAACTTAAATTTAGTTTAATTTGTGAACAAGGGAATCGGCGCCAATGTGTGATCAAACATTGTGGAATGCAAATAAATGCTATGATGAGTATAAGACGCGTGTACCTCGGCGCCGCAGCCGAACCAGGCCTGGTGCTCCTGCGCGGACAGGTTCATGTCGTAGTAGGTGAGCGGGGCACGGCGCGCGGCACTCCAGAGCCGCCCGTACTCGGCACCGCGCAGCAGCGACAGCGGGTTGCGCCACACCTTGCAGTCCGCCGCCTCCGGTTCAACGCTGGCACCACCGCCGCCCAGCCACGGTCCCAGGTGCGTCAGCGACACCTGCTCAATGAACGACGTGCCGTACTTGCGGAAGTACCACCACTCGAAGATCAAGATCAGTCCCGAGATCAGCGAAGACGTGCCCGTCAGCGCCACATAGAACTTGGGCGTCAGCGCGCCCAGGAACGCCGATGAGTCCCACATTGCGAACACCGTGATGGATTACGGTCGCGCCGCCGCCACAGCACGCACGAACTAGGCGCGCTCGTCGACACCGAGTACCTGCCTTAATTTAACTCTCGAGACAACACTATATGTCAGTTTTATGCCAATCTTATTGATTTTAAGAAGTTTAACAAAGATTTGGGTACAACAATAACATAACTTATGTCAAACATAACTTCAATAACAGACACATGACTTTGACACATTTGACGTTTATTTTTTTTATTCTATTATTGGCTTCCGCATTGTCTGTGCATTTTTCAGTGTCTATTTATTCCAAGAAATTAAAGGTAGGGAAACGAAAATGTATAATAGGAATAAGGGTAGGGTGGTTAAAAGGATCAGTATTTATCTTAGAGCATTTAACCTAGGTTAAATGCTCTAAGGTATTTATAGCGGTGATACCATAGTGAATAATGAACTAGTTAGGTAATTAATATTATCTAAAGTATAATAATAAATGTGACTTTATATTTATATAAGTTATATACTTACAGAAAAGCTATTTGTACAAAGTAAAGAAATTATTGAGGTAGGAAAACGAGGATGGAGGGAGTTTATTCATGGTAGACACAACATCTTTGACATTTAATTCGACATTGACAAGTTTTTCTTTCGTTCATAGTTCATAGCGCTAAATGTTACGCATAAAGAAAAGTCGCAGACACAAAAAAAACAAGTCGGGGGAATATACACAACATGAATTGATTGGTTTCGGTTGGTTAGGATGAAAACCGGTCTACGATGAAAACCCACCTTCTCCCGCCAATTTGTTGTAGTCTCAGCATTGTTGGACAACTGACGGGGATGGCATTTGATATATTTTGGACTAGGACTAAAAAAATGATCTAATGTCAATAATAAGTATTTTCGGGAAATAAAGATATTTATTATTATTATTATTAATTCATTTTTAAAATCAAAGGAAATAATAGACTGAATTCTAATCATCTTCAAAAATGCAAGTTTTGTCTAACATAACGTAGAATATCTTCAGTACCTATATCTTATTTTATTTTCAAACGCATTCGTAATTTTTACGTTCCTTGAGATGTCCATACTTCAAAGGATGCCACAGGGCTCTAGCTAGTGGAAACGGGCTGCGTGGTCAGCACTTGATGTAACCGCCGCTACACCGAGTTTTGTTTGTATTCGCGCCAGAATGGAGTGGACTGTTGATCAAACTCTTTTATTTATGGATTTGTATCGGTTTTATGAGAAGGATAAGGGGATGGCGAAGTAGAACGGGACGTATCGCGCCGGATCAACTCAGGATGGATGAAATGGCGACAGGTCACTGGAACAACTTGTGACCCACGGATGCCCCTCAAGTTAAAGGGGAAAATATACAAGTCCGTGATTAGGCCTGTCGTACTGTATGGATCAGAATGCTGAGCTGTGAAAAAGATGGATGAAAAACGATTGCATGTAGCGGAGATGAGAATGTTGAGATGGATGTGTGGAGTGACAAGAATGGATAAAGTAAGGAATGAGTATATTAGAGGAAGTTTAAAAGTGGCGCCTGTTACAGAAAAATTGAAAGGAAGTCGTTTGTCTTGGTATGGACATGTAATGAGGAGGGATGAAACGCATGTAACGAAAAGAGTGATGAATATGAATGTAGATGGATGGAGAGGGAGAAGAAGGCCAAAGAAAAGATGGATGGTGTGAGGAATGATATGAAAGAGAAAGGAGTAAATGATGCCATGACGTCTAACAGGGAAGAATGGAAGAAGAAAACGTGTTGCGCCGACCCCAAATAAAATGGGACAAGGGCAGGAAGAAGAAGGAGGAGATCGGTTTTATGAGACTGTCGGAGATGTTTTTATTAAAATAAAGTCAAAGGGAATGTTGCCCTGATGGAGATTGCTAAAAGCACCTCCACTTCTTCGAACAACTCGAAAGCAACTGCGCAACGCGGGCTGCAAGGCTCTTATAATGGGGACGCATTGCAATAAAACACAAAAGCCTCACGAGACTGGGCCGCGCAGCCGAGCCTCGTGAGTGTGGACGTATGCGAGGCCTGAGCCACGTGGCCAAAAAGGGCCGGGCGGCCGGCCTCGGAACGTAAAAGTCAACTTGCGGAAATGTTTTTTTGCGTAAATGGGTTCGCGCAAGTGTCTTTCGCTGAAATGTCTTTAGGGTACCTAAGTGTTCTGCTACCAAGAAAAAGCTGAATAACGTTTTGTTTATTTAATTTAATCCTCTTATACGAGTACCAATCCTACCAAAATAGGTAACAATTTTGCACGATCTTTAGAAGTTTTGTCTTGGTTTACTTGGTGACCTTAGCACACGAGTAAAGGTATGACCTTTACTCGTGTGCTAAGGTCGTCCTCTGACTGTGTCTCTTGGTTTGCGTCTTGAGAATGCCATATTAAATTGTCTTACTATATTTTCATTACCTCTAGCTTTTATCTTGATTTTTTTGTATATCATTAGTTTTTTACACTATGCGTTTGATAGTAGGTGTCCTGGACACTAAAATATTTTTTACAAAACCGGTAACTTGTGGTTGTAACTCAGGAGTAGGTAGTTTTCTTTCGAGTTTTATTTTTCACAAATTGTAAATTTGCCATTTTTTAACCCTTTTTTACTTTTTCATAAATCGATTCGCATTAAGTTTTTCCAGTTTTAGCTGACCTTGCATTCTATAGGCTCTTCGTACAGTGAGAAGTCAGCTTATAGTTGTTATAGCTTGATATGTCGTCGTGTAGGTAACATACAACGTATAACGTTAAATGCGCAAAACCTGAAAATAGTTTGATCAGAATAACAAACAGAATCAATTGAAACATTTTTAATATAGGTCACATTTTTTTTTAAATCTTCATTAAAAACGTTGCCGTGTCTATTTATTAATAGGTTAAGCAAGCCATCACATGCGCAAACCCGCTAAAATAGTTAAACGAATACAAATTGTTGTCAACCAATTTAAATTTTCTCATACGCGGGATAATAATAGCTTTTATTTCAATGCAAATACGAATCTTCTATACAGTACCATGAATAAGACAATTTGAAGTAAACAATAATGCTACTTATCTTTTTTTTACCTTAAACAGAACCCAAGGGTTAGAAAGAGAAAATTAAATGACGATCTGCACGGAGGCACAGCGTGCCAGATACGTGACAGTGGCCATGTTACTTCGGTCAGAGTGGCGCCGGCACATTTGTCACAGGTGTTATTTCTGTTTTATCCCGTCACCCCGGTGACGGGTGTGCGCAATTCGCGACTTTCGCGACTATTGCGTTTTTGTACACAAACATTCAATATTGTGAAATGGTGAGAATGTTGGCGAAAGTTTTTTCCAAAGCCTGGAAAAGTGTGATGGAAACATTTAAATCACTGTTCAAAGTTAACCTAAGTTCTTTAGGAGCGTAGATAGTAAATAATAATAGCGCGGCGCAGCGGCCCGGTGACCACTCATCCCTCGATAGAGCGTCGTCCCAGACGCATGAAACGATCAGAATGGCCAGTAAAACTAAAACAGCTCATAAAACTTATACAATTTTTTTAATGACTTATTTTCTCTCTGAAATAGGTCAATTGAATTAAAAATCAGTTGGGGTGTCTGAGGTTTTGCGCATTTAATGTTACACGTTGTATAAAGACAAATTCATTTCGCTGTGGGAAAACAACCATTACCAGCGTATATAATATCTTAAATCTCTTTGATTGTAACCGAAGGTTGGGTAGGTTGTTTATAAAAAAAATAAAAATCTTATATTTCAGATTGAGTCAAATTCAAATTCTTTATTGCGAACTAAGTGTACAGAACCATTGATTGGTTAGTGTAGGTATGTACAAAAACTTAGAAACTAGTGATAGTACTTATAGCTACCAGCTATTCTATTCTATTTTATTCTTTACCTACGCCACAGTGGCATTTAAGCATATACAATGTCCCAGTATGGGGCTATCCCACCTGTCCGCTATGGTTTTCAGGATGCTTTTGGGGCTGATGCGTACCCGGCGCATGATGTGAAAACCATCAATTTCCGCCTCAGTGAACATGCTGGAAGCACTACAGTAGCGCGGCAATCCCATCAACATCCTGAACGCATTACTATGTAGACGCGCAGAGCGCTGTATAGGTATCTGGATATAGTTGACCCACAGACTGCATGTATAAAACGACTGACAATACGCTTTACTGCCTTTACGTCAGTCAAACATTTCGCTAATCTGCGAGCCAACGTATTGCAGCGGACAGCCAACGCTCTGCACTCACGCTCAGTGTCCAGGTTGCCTGTAAGGTCTTCGGAAACCCAGTAGACTAGACCAGATACTTGAAGGATGTGACTTGCTTTAAGGGACTTCCGCAAAGTTTCAACTGTGTACAATCGGGTAGGTGTTAGTGCCTGCCTTAAAGACCTCACTTTTGTTCACATTGTATATGAGCCCATGGGTCTGCGCATTCCGTCAATATAACAACCGTGATAAGTGTTGCTGAGCTCGACAATCAACCGGTTTATGTACAGACGCCCGCACATCAAGCTACCCAAAACTGTCAGATTTTCCCAATCAACTTTGAACCTTATACTTTAGCGATAAAGTTGAAAATTTATTAAAGAAATCTGACAGATTGTAGTAGCTTGATGTGCTGGCGTCTGTACAGACTGAAGAGGTGGCAGGAGGTCAGGCCACCCTGTCTCACACCGTACTTCAGTCTATACTCATCCGATAATGAGCCTGCCCGCATTACACAATTAATGTGATTGTTATACCAACATCGTAATATTGATATAACTTCCCTATCCACTGAGGTTTCATTCAATATTTTTTGCCACAGCAGATCGTACGACACCAGATCGACCGCTTTGGATAGGTCCAGAAAACACGCGTTAACAGGCGTTTTCCTGTGCGTTACATAGTACTGGACAGTATGCTTGAGAGACAGTATGGCACTTTCCGTGGAGAGACCAGGTCTGAATCCAAACTGCGCATCATGCAGAATGATGCGGGTTAACATATGCCTATCCAGCAATCTATACAGCTGTAGTTTACAAGTTCTGTGTCCCTAGTCTTATCCTTCACAATAGGCACGATCACAGTTTTCATCAGATCGCTGGGCAGATGAGTGTGGCTCAAACAGAGCGAGAAGATCATCGCCAGTACCCTAAGCAGGTGAACTCATGCATGCTGAAAGTGTTCGATGCTGAGGAAATCATGCCCCGGCGACTTGCCCCTTACCATACTGTTTATAATAGTAGCGACATCTTTTGCTGAGAACCTGATACTCAAATCCGTCAAACGTTCCTCAGCAGCGACCTCTTACGACCTAGAGGAGATTCAGCTTTAAAATGTTTCACAAACATGTTGGCTATAGCCGAGATAGCTTGAGCGTAGCGGGGCATCATGAGCGTAGGCCCCACGCCCGCACACGCACGGGTACGCCCGGCCTCGGATTCAATACATTCGTATTTTTCCAAAACCTTGAAAAGTCTTTAGATTTATGGTTTTCAGCTATTATGTCCATTTTTATTTTATTTTGATTAATTTGGCACCATTTTAGCTTTGATTTAAAAGCTTTTCTCGTTTCAGACATTTGATTATACACAGAACAACAATTTGGGTTCCCTGCTGTACTCCAAACTTGGAACGAAAGCCGGGTGCCCGCGTGAGCCCGCTTAACATGTCTATTCCACCCGACCACCCGTTGATCCTCCTACCCTGACTCGCATTCTCATTACTGGGACATTGGGCAGCCTCCGTGAGTGTAGACACAATATTTTTAATTGTCTAGTATGAGTTTGTGACTGGTATCCTCACAAAACCCATCAGCACATTCCTTAAACTCTAATGGGAAATGCATTTCTCTTAACTTAGTGTGACACATATTTTTGTATATTTCTATTTGGCTAGTGTCCCGCTCACCCCATATCGCAGAATTTTTGGTCAGATTGGGTGTCACAATTGTAGGTCTTATCATATTAAAATGACACTGTAATTTAGTCCAGGAGCCGGTAACACTGAAAGTCCCGTCATAGCGGAATCAAAAAAAAAAATATTTAAATAAATAGAACTTAAGTATAGGAATAAATTAAGCTCGGTACGCTTGGATTCCTATTGCCGAAACAATGTAAAAAAAAAAATGTTTTACCGTCATCGCGGATATTGATTATTTTCAATGTATTCGACAGTAAATGTTATCCGCTTTTAGAAAAAAACCACTTTTTTTGCCGGAAGGGTCTGGCATACCTATTTGAAGTGGGTGATGAGGGCTAAAATTTCTACATCATGCCGGAAACATATTTTTTTTTTTTCTAAAAGCGGATAAAATTTACTGTCGAATACATTGAAAATAATCAATATTCGCGATGACGGTTAAACGTTTTATCATTTTTTGAATATTTTTTTTTTACATTGTTTCGGCAATAGGAATCCACGCATACCGAGCTTAATTTATTCCTATACTTATGTTCTATTTATATAAAGAAAAAAAAATTGATTCCGTTATGACGGGACTTTCAGTGTTACTGGTTCCCCACCTAATTGTAACGGCACGTGATCCGACCAATATGTGTCATATAACACAGTTGCACTAACGAGCAGACGCCTCGCGGCCTCAGTCACTATGCAGTGATCGAGCCAGCGACGGCAACCATGCACATCACTCACGAAAGTGTACTTACCTCGGGGCAACAGGTCCAGGTCCACGCAGCTCCAACACTACTCCGCACAGAAACTCACCAGTTCACTACGAAATAACTGTGATTGCTGGTTGTTTGTAACCATGGACTTACTATGTACAGACGCCAGCACATCAAGCTACTACAATCTGTTAGATTTCTTTAATAGATTTTCAACTTTATCGCTAAAGCATAAGGCTCAAACTTGATTGGGAAAATCTGACAGTTTCGGGTAGCTTGATGTGTTGGCGTCTGTACTATATAGTAGTTGTAAAAAACCTGTTATTCCAACAGGTTGTAGCGTCTGTTGCGCCCTTAGAGCATTTTAACCTATGCTCTAAGATTGCGCCTTTCCCTTAATAATCCATAGAGGATAGTAATTTTCGTACTGGTAATTTAATCATGAACAAGAGAAGTATAGAATCATAATACTCTTTGCTTGCCGGATTCGGGCTTGGTCATTGAGATGTATGATTTTCTATGTCTATGGGCTTGGTAACATTGGGCTAAGAACTGTCAAATTTCTTTTCTTGAATCTCGGGATTTTTGACGTTTGACTTTACGTAACAATTTGCAGTGTTATACAGCGGAGGTTATCAATACTTTTTCAAAAGTAGCAAAATGTTGGGCCGTTTGGGAAAGAAACATGTTGAAATGGCTGCATCGTTCGCCACATCAGCGGTTGGCTTCGGAGGCGCGGCATTCGTCGGTCTCCTATACTTCACAGACTGGAGACGGTTCTGTACCAACATCCCCTTCTACGGAGGAAAATTCAAGGGCGTAGAAGAAGAGAAGTAAACCAGAACATGAAGCTAGCGAATCAAACGTAAATTGTATACCTATTTATTTAGATTTTATGTAATTACAATATCTAAGTTACAGTGTTATTGATGTAGTGTTTCTTTGAATTTACCCTTTTTCATCGTCCTTTGCTCTAAAGGCGAATAGTTAATAACTTATACAAAGTTTCACAGCAAAGTCAACTTGGTTGACAACATACAACAATGATTACGATGAATCTTCTGTTGTTCTGACCTTTGTGATGGATCAAAGGATTCAGAAAACGCCTTAAGGGTATAAGGTATACTGTCTAAGGACAAAGCAGTCTGGACAGTGTGTAGCGAATAATTCCCATCATACTCAAGCCTGTCAGACATGAGGAAACTATGAAAGAAATAGTATGAAATGTCAAAATGCCCTTTCCATGATACAGAAAGTCCATTCTGCAATCAGATCAGTTTAAAGTGAACCCAGATAGTATCAGGAGTAGTTGTCCTCCCAGTGTGTGTGTCACTACTTGCCACTTGCGATATGCACTTGGTATATTGGGTCAGGCTCTCATTGGAGTTCTTAAATGTAAAGATATCATTGTCTGGCAGCTGTTATGGAGACATACATTTACTATACAGGATTGCAGAGACATTGACGTGCAACCATTTACCATAGATATGGCACATGATTCTGAACCTCTGTGTTGGAATTTTTGTAGGTTATTATAAATGCATAGGCATTTATAATAACCTAGGCATTAAAACCGCCTCTGTGCATTTATGTGCTTGAAGTATTAACCCCTCACGTGTCTATTGCATTGTATGTATTTAGATCCATGTGAACTTGAAGTTTTATTGTGAAGTTAGCAGATGAAGATAAAAGATGTGAAGAAACCTTGAAAATGTAGGTCTATCTTTCTATTTAATTTAGCTAAGATATACAAGGCCCAATGCTGTAATTAGAGACAATAGAAACACAATTGCTTATGTTGAACTGTGTAACTTAAGACATTCAAAAGGTTAAATAAATAAAGAAAATTTGTTGCTCCATACATTTTGACTGCATAGGGATTGCTCTTTCTATGAAACAGCAGATATTTATTTTTATCAATCACAGAGGAAAATTGTGTACACTAGGAACAAAAAGACATTGCCCATCTCCCAAACATCGATGGGCCCAAAATTTGATGAACCGTTATAAGTTCCAAATGGGTGTCATTTATTAGTTTAAAATATCAACTTTAAGCTGCCTTAGTTTCAGTTTCATTGACAATTGCATTATCAAGATATATGGGGTCAAACCCAAAGTGAGGTTATATTAGAGATTTTGTTATTTAACAATATATTTTGCAATTATCAATCTGGTAATGTTCAGATGGCTAATCGTAAGTAAACTCTTGAAACAGTGTAAATGTTATACAGTGGATAATCCATTAGTACCTAATACCTACTTATAGAAAAAAATAGAACAACAATTTTTTACAAGTGTGTTTTCTATTGAAATATAGTTATGGATTCTGTAAAAAATAATGCAATATATACTTAATGATTATTAAGTAGATACATCTATTTATATAATATATTAATATTAATAATCCCACATGCCCATTTCAGATACCTAGTGACCTAGATACAATACCTTTTTAGTGCATAGATAAGTTTAAGATTCCCAGGTAAACTATAATGTGGAATTAGATTAGTTTTAAATAAAGAAAACAAACATTTTGTAGCTAGTCATTCTCCTTTATTAAATATTTCATATTAGTCATTCGTCTTCATACACAATTAAAATAGAATCTAGGAAGTGTGCAGGGGGTGAAATATTTTCTTGGTACCTAGCCCAACTCAAGTACCAAATAATTGTCATAACATGCGCACAACAACCTACTGTACGCCTTCCTACTACACAATTACAATAATATTGCAATATTGCTTGCCCTCCACTTAGAGAGCTGATATGTTTTTCTGCTAATATGCCGAGAGTGAATTTTTCCTCTTAGTAACCAAGTACTATTTGAAGCCGACAGCTCTCTAAGGTCATTATCAACCTCCCTCCACACTTCTATTACATAGGAGCCATCTGCCCTTACGTAAAAAAAACTAAAACTAATTGGCTATATGTAAGCCGTGGAAAATCTGTTATTACATTTTGCTATCAACTGGTGTTGGTCTAAATTCTGCTCTTCTTCTATTTAAATTATTTTGTATAACATAATCTATTTTATAACCTATTTTCCCTGTGCATGTTTTCATTTATTATTTGGAGAATTTCCCTGGCATCATCCCGGTTAGTAATAAGCCACCTCAAAGTCTTGCATCAAATGCTTAGATGCTAAATTAAAATACTCTTGCCTAACAAGCTTAAAATCTCTTTTAAATCTACCATTCACTACTTCCACTACCCAACGACAAATGGTGACTGCCCTTGATTTGTTTGCTGCTATTGTCGACAACTGTGTTTCACCCTGTTGTAACGAAGCAGGTACATATGTTCGATAGCCACACATACTAAGTAAGGGCATCCCGAAATCCCCTATCAGGACAAATGCGTCACCAGCCTCAAAATATTCTCACATTGCGGAACCATTTCTGAATTCTTGCTTCATTATTTTGGCATCTGGCATTGTAGCTGGATAGGGGCCTAAAACATCTATTATATACCCATCACTACAAACTATTAAAAATGGTTTAACCAAATTCCTATATTTATGCAAGCTGTATGTATCCTTTTGGTACATGTAATTGGAGCTTTTTTGCACATATATAAGGTCCCATTAAAATAGTTGGACAAATTTTAATACAGCGTTCAGTACGTCTAACCAAAGATATCCAAGCAAAAAAAAACAATGATTAAAGTGATTTTATTTTGATCGAAAATAATAAATTGTTCGGCACCACAGCCGGCACTCTAGAATAAACCCATCCTTATGGGTAGGTACTTGCACGCGGGCGGCCAGTACTGTTAGGGCCGACACATATGGCGAGGTGCTGCTTAGCGCGGTTGTCAGTGTCAAACAAAAATCAACATTGTGAGCCTTAAAATAAAGTCGAAAATAAATAACCTAAGACGCGCAATTTGAAAACAGGCTAATATTGGGGGTGAATAAACTTTCCTTGAACACATGATTATGAACCGTCTAGGTACGAAAAGAAAAGATTCTAATTTCCCATCACACTTTACCAGGCTTTGGACTGTCTAATTGCGTGCTGAACTGTTATCAAAGTATTAAAGCAAATGCAGAAAGTTGTAAACAAACAAGCGCGCAGTGGATACAATGTAGTGTTATGAATCTTTTTTATTTATTTAAAGTTCGATAACAGTAAAACACTGAATCAGTCATGGTTAAAAATTAGAATCAGCCCTATTTACAATAATTAATATAAATACTACTTACTCTACGACGATAGGTGGATAGGTACGTAATTACATTCATTGTTGAACGTGCCTACCGTTTTGAGCGATGCACTTGCGAGCGCGTTTAATTTCTTTGCACTATTAAAAGAGTGTCACTTTCACTTTTTATTGTTTCAAATGCGAGGGTGATTCGCGTACATAGCTCATTCACGCTGGCTATTAAGTGTCCATTTTCACCGTACAATAAATCTTTAGCACGACCCCAGAAATAAAAATCAAGCGGAGTCAAGTCCAGGCTCCTAGCAGGCCACGGGACAGGACCACCCCGACCAATCCACCGGTCTCCGAACCGAGAATTGAGATAGTCTCTTACGTTTCTAGCGAAGTGTGCTGGCGCGCCATCATGCTGGAAGTAGAGGTCACGCCAGACTACCAGGGGTACATCTTCTAACATTGTTTCAACATCGTTACGTAACAAGTCTATGTACGTATTATTGTTTAAACGGTTAAGAAACAGGCCCTAAAACTTTATTGTCTAGCACTCCTACCCACACATTTACACTAAACCGTGTTTGGTAATAGTCCGGTCTCACTTTATTTGGGTTAATAGTTGTCCAGTAATGGGAATTATGTATGTTAAATAACCCAACACGTGTAAAAGTACATTCATCAGTCCAGAGAATGTGACGTTGGGGTTGTTGGAGTAGCCACCTACAAAATTCAGTTCTTGCACACGAGTGCAATGATATGGGTGGTGGCCTTTATCACGAAGGAGCTTCTTCCACACGTAAAAATCGCTGACGTTGAATACACGACCGGCATCGGCAGTGCTCGCCGTGGGGTGTATTCTAAAGAAATCTAAAACGTCTTCTTCAAGGCGCACCGGATAGCGCGGTCTTCCTGCGTCAACCGCTGGTGGCATGAAGGTGCCACATTCACGATGGCGCTGTACTGCTCTCAGGATTATGGTGAGGCTCGGCCGCCTTCCAAATCTTTCTTGATAAAGGATTTGGGCTTGTCGTAAGCTTTCGTTGCACTCACGATAACACAGGACCATTTCCAAGTATTCTTGGTTGCTGTACGCGTAATAAGGCATTGTTGTCGATTGTGATAACTACGTAACAACACACACGCAGACTTTCATGTAACATGTTCTGTTGGCTCGGTTGCGCGACGAAAACTGAAATGGCTTCATTGTCAATTTGTCATATTTTACGTCAGCGGCCCTTCGCCCCGGGCATCCCCGCGGTGAAGGGCTATGTTAGAGTGAGATGGCATGAGTTGAACAATGAAACCGGCGGGTGGTGACATGGCCACGTGCGCCTGGACCATTATTTCGTAGAATCAGAATTTATGAGATAGCAGACATGGATGTGTTTATGCATTGGGTAACCAAAATGTTTAGTGCATTTTCGCTAACTGATTTTTTTTTTTTTAAGGTATCTAATGCATTTTTCTTATTTTTTTTTTTTACCACTGTCCTTATTTTGGTGGTCTGAATGATTTGTAAAAGTTTGTCCACCTATTTTAATGGGACCTTATATATATATATAAGGTCCCATTAAAATAGTTGGACAAATTTTAATACAGCGTTCAGTACGTCTAACCAAAGATATCCAAGCAAAAAAAACAATGATTAAAGTGATTTTATTTTGATCGAAAATAATAAATTGTTCGGCACCACAGCCGGCA
Source organism: Eremobia ochroleuca (assembly GCA_949629135.1). Classification (NCBI taxonomy): domain Eukaryota; kingdom Metazoa; phylum Arthropoda; class Insecta; order Lepidoptera; family Noctuidae; genus Eremobia; species Eremobia ochroleuca. The sequence continues at coordinate 22,899,509 of OX451389.1, forward strand.
CTCTAGAATAAACCCATCCTTATGGGTAGGTACTTGCACTCGGGCGGCCAGTACTGTTAGGGCCGACACATATGGCGAGGTGCTGTGCAGCGCGGTTGTCAGTGTCAAACAAAAATCAACATTGTGAGCCTTAAAATAAAGTCGAAAATAAATAACCTAAGACGCGCAATTTGAAAACAGGCTAATATTGGGGGTGAATAAACTTTCCTTGAACACATGATTATGAACCGTCTAGGTACGAAAAGAAAAGATTCTAATTTCCCATCACACTTTACCAGGCTTTGGACTGTCTAATTGCGTGCTGAACTGTTATCAAAGTATTAAAGCAAATGCAGAAAGTTGTAAACAAACAAGCGCGCAGTGGATACAATGTAGTGTTATGCATCTTTTTTATTTATTTAAAGTTCGATAACAGTAAAACACTGAATCAGTCATGGTTAAAAATTAGAATCAGCCCTATTTACAATAATTAATATAAATACTACTTACTCTACGACGATAGGTGGATAGGTACGTAATTACATTCATTGTTGAACGTGCCTACCGTTTTGAGCTATGCACTTGCGAGCGCGTTTAATTTCTTTGCACTATTAAAAGAGTGTCACTTTCACTTTTTATTGTTTCAAATGCGAGGGTGATTCGCGTACATAGCTCATTCACGCTGGCTATTAAGTGTCCATTTTCACCGTACAATAAATCTTTAGCACGACCCCAGAAATAAAAATCAAGCGGAGTCAAGTCCAGGCTCCTAGCAGGCCACGGGACAGGACCACCCCGACCAATCCACCGGTCTCCGAACCGAGAATTGAGATAGTCTCTTACGTTTCTAGCGAAGTGTGCTGGCGCGCCATCATGCTGGAAGTAGAGGTCACGCCAGACTACCAGGGGTACATCTTCTAACATTGTTTCAACATCGTTACGTAACAAGTCTATGTACGTATTATTGTTTAAACGGTTAAGAAACAGGCCCTAAAACTTTATTGTCTAGCACTCCTACCCACACATTTACACTAAACCGTGTTTGGTAATAGTCCGGTCTCACTTTATTTGGGTTAATAGTTGTCCAGTAATGGGAATTATGTATGTTAAATAACCCAACACGTGTAAAAGTACATTCATCAGTCCAGAGAATGTGACGTTGGGGTTGTTGCAGTAGCCACCTACAAAATGTTACTCGTGGCGTGTAGTCTTGCACACGAGTGCAATGATATGGGTGGTGGCCTTTATCACGAAGGAGCTTCTTCCACACGTAAAAATCGCTGACGTTGAATACACGACCGGCATCGGCAGTGCTCGCCGTGGGGTGTATTCTAAAGAAATCTAAAACGTCTTCTTCAAGGCGCACCGGATAGCGCGGTCTTCCTGCGTCAACCGCTGGTGGCATGAAGGTGCCACATTCACGATGGCGCTGTACTGCTCTCAGGATTATGGTGAGGCTCGGCCGCCTTCCAAATCTTTCTTGATAAAGGATTTGGGCTTGTCGTAAGCTTTCGTTGCACTCACGATAACACAGGACCATTTCCAAGTATTCTTGGTTGCTGTACGCGTAATAAGGCATTGTTGTCGATTGTGATAACTACGTAACAACACACACGCAGACTTTCATGTAACATGTTCTGTTGGCTCGGTTGCGCGACGAAAACTGAAATGGCTTCATTGTCAATTTGTCATATTTTACGTCAGCGGCCCTTCGCCCCGGGCATCCCCGCGGTGAAGGGCTATGTTAGAGTGAGATGGCATGAGTTGAACAATGAAACCGGCGGGTGGTGACATGGCCACGTGCGCCTGGACCATTATTTCGTAGAATCAGAATTTATGAGATAGCAGACATGGATGTGTTTATGCATTGGGTAACCAAAATGTTTAGTGCATTTTCGCTAACTGATTTTTTTTTTTTTAAAGTATCTAATGCATTTTTCTTATTTTTTTTTTTACCATTGTCCTTATTTTGGTGGTCTGAATGATTTGTAAAAGTTTGTCCACCTATTTTAATGGGACCTTATACAGTATGTTAACTAACAGAGGGCGTTCCCGTTAACCCGCAATAGTATAGCATCCATACATGATAAAAAAAATATTACCATTCGAAAAAAAAATGTTTTTATTTTTTTTAATTTTAAAATATTCACTAAAAATGTTAAATTGATACGTAAAAGAAACACTCTGTACACGCGTACTTGAAGGACAGCAATGTCGCAATTTATTTATGAATGACGGGCCGCGTGTGCGGCGATCTAATTTCTAATTGATGTGCCTAGCCCCGCCCCCTATCCCCGAATGTCCACCTAATTTTATTCGGAACTCATCTCACGCGCTGACCGGACGTGCATTATTTTCGCATTGTAACATCTTGCGTCATTCTTGTGTGAAAAATGCCGCGTTATCAGTTCAGTGCTCATGAGTATGTGAACATGGTGCTCATTTATGCTGAGTGTAATTATGATGGTGCACGTGCTCTGAGGATGTATGCTGAGAGGTACCCCAATGCACATCAACCGCGGAATTCTCGTGTTATTGTGAGTGCCCTGGTGCGTATGCGTAACAATGAACCGGTAGTGCCGCGTTGTTCTGGTGGCCCCCGACCCGTGATCTCTGTGCGGCAGGAAGAGAACGTGCTAAGGCATTTTGTGGAGGAGCCCGGTTCAAGCACTAGAAGAGCCGGCCGCCTGTTTAATATGAGTCACGTCGCAGTCTTTAAAATTTTAAAGAAAAACAAGCAGCATCCGTACTCACTTCAAAAAGTGCAAGGTCTGCTTAGTCCGGCTGACTTCGAGCGCCGGGTAACTTATTGCCAGTGGGCACTGCAGCGATGCGCGGAGGACCCCCACTTCATCGAAAATGTCATATGGTCAGACGAAAGCCTATTTACGCGCAATGGCATGTGGAATCGGCGTGTATGCCATCACTGGGCAGAAAGAGGCCATAATCCGCGTGCCACTCGGCCGCTAGCACATCAAATACGGTGGTCACTAAATGTGTGGGCTGGGATAAAGGGAAACAAAATAATAGGACCTGTCTTTATCCCAGGGACTCTAAACCGTGTGAGGTATTTGGCTCTTCTTAACGGCACCGTCGCGCGCCACCTCGACAGGTTGCCGCTAGCCGAGCTCCGAAATGTGTGGTTTCAACATGACGGAGCACCCCCTCACATTTCAACAGAAGTGCGGTCGCGGTTAAACGAGTTGTTTGACAGCCGCTGGATCGGGAGGTACGGTCCCGAGGCGTGGCCACCACGGTCACCTGACTTAACGCCACTTGACTTTTTTTTTTGGGGTTGGGTCAAACAACTCGTTTATAAAAAAGAAAGCCACTCGCGGGAGGAGATGGAAATGCGAATCTGCACAGCATTCCGTGTTATCAGGAACCGCATACGTGAGGACCCGCTTTTAATGCGACGAGTGCACCAAAATAACCGTCGGCGATTGCAACAATGTGTAGACAGAGGAGGTCAGCATATTGAGCAGTTCAAAATCTAGGTAAGTTTTTAAACATTATTTAAATGTATCATAAAGGCTCCCGCAGACAAACGCGACGCGACAGCGCGACGCGACACTAGTAGAACAATTTCTATGAAAACTTCGTGGAATTTGTTCTACCAGAATCGTGTCGCACCGTCGCGTCGCGCTTATCTGCGGGAGCCCTAATACCTAAAACATCAAAATAACCAACACAGTGCCACAAAATTAATAAGTTCAGAAGGCCCACTTTTTCCTAAAACTACTTTTATACTCAGGGAGTACCCCGTTCAACGAACGATTGCTATGAATAAACGCAAGTACTTAGGTATTGCGAAGGCAACTGCATAAAGTAAAAGTATTTTTTAAATTTCTGTTGTTGGAGAAAACATTCCCTTGCTAACGTGTAATACCGTCATTATCATTTAAATCCTAGACTAAATTATGTTTTAAATAAATTAAACTTTCCCCGAACTTACCGCACACTATTTATTAGCGGTACATTATTTATTAGATAAAATTAATTTTTCATATTAACACTGTAAGCCTGTCGTACCACCGGTCTGAGTGGCTAGGTAAAACAAATTCGTGTACTTGTTCCGCGAGTGGTCCTTCTGTACTCGTATCTGTTTATTTTGTGGCCACGAGCCCGCGACGAGCAACGTGTCGGCAGAAGCGCTGCCACCACCTCGCGTTCATTACTCGGCCGCTGCGTGCAGAATTTGTTATTATGTTATTGAAATTTGGCTTAGATAAGTAGGTACATGAATTTATGTTTTTTTTTATTTACTATGTTTGCGAATAGGTCCTTCCAAGCCCAAGGTGCCGCAGTGACGTGTTCCTTTGTCAGCCGGGCATTTGAGACGGGTTGTTAAATGTTATTGCTAAAACTAAACATACTTACATAAATGTTTAATTTTACTGATAACAACCCGACGACGTATTTTGCACAGTCTTTGTAATTCAATAAGCCGCCTTTATCAAAGGCGCCGCTCGCCATTCAGCGCAGCGCGCTGCGCGGGCGGCCGCCGGCTCGCTCGGCTTCGTGAACTCTCGGAGACGCTCGGCCGGCATTCGGTTTACTACGAGTACTATTCCGCGCTACTATTTTGATTTTAAACAGGATGTTTCGAATTTATTGTCAATTAATTATTTTTTTGAATTCGGATTATTTTATGCTTATTTTTCTATGCTGATATTTTTAAATTAATCTATTGATGATATAGATTAACGAGTTTAAGGGAACGCCCTCTGTTATTTAACATACTGTATATATATATGTGCCATCAAAAATGACTACAGGTTTGCTTTCATTATTGTTAATGCCAAACAAACCACTTGGGATCATTAATGTTCTCTCAGTTATTTGTTGTTTATTTATATGATTTAGGCCTAAATGATGTGGCACATAATCATTAAACATATGTTTTCTTGCTTTTTGCATTAATCATTCTAATGTTGACTGTGGTATTTGGAGTAAAGTGGCCAATCTGTCATCCGACTCTCCAGTACGCAGTTTCATAAGTTATGCTGCTATAGCTGTTACACCTCTAGACATCCGTACCAAGCTTGGTAATTCTGATAATAATTGGTGAAATTGGTCTTTTGAGAATCCAATCCAATAATAAAAAATATGTCTGCATCAGGATGACTGGACCAAGAGAGATTTTGGAGGTTTGAGCAATACCAAGTTTTAGTACCTATTTGGTACTATTTGGTACCAGACATCAAATAATTTGTACCTCGCTAAAGAGGGAAATCTATTACGAGGAAAGTGGCCAGCCATTCTGACTTCAGAATGGCTGGACCAAGTTGGTTTCACCTAGTTGTAGGCGTTATAACTAGTTCATCTATTCGTTAAAATTTAGTACCTGATTGGTACCTCAACATATGTTTTTCTCATATTTTTTCGATAAGCCAAAAAAGAGTTACCTCTAAAAGAAATTTTGCATGTAATTTGGAGCACTTTGATTTCACCTAGTTGTAGGCGTTATAATTAGTTTATCTTTCATTAAAATTTAGTACTTCGTTGGAACCTCCACATATGTTTTTCTTAGATTTTTTAGATAAGCCAAAAATAAGTTACACCTACAAGAAGTTTTGCATATTAATAATGTTTATTTTTGTACAAAGAAAATGACCGAAAATAAATCATAACACACATAAATATTCGTTGACTGATACATTAATATTTTTTTGAATATAAATAACAGTGTGCATACATTTTGTTTCTATTTATTGTGATTCTACTTGACAGGTCAAAAAAAAACATGTTTAGGTTCGTTTTAAAGTAAAGTACTGGCTTAAAAAAACCGGGCAAGTGCGAGTTGAACTCACACACGAAGGGTTCCATACCACCGTAAAATAATAATTAACACTATACCTACAACGTGTAACGTTATATGCGCAAAACCTCAGACACCCCAACTGATTTTTAATTCAATTGACCTATTTCAGAGAGAAAATAAGTCTGGAGGTGAGGTTCCCACGACGTACTAAATTTTAATGAAAGATAAACTAATTATAACGCCTACAAATAGGTGAAATCAAAGTGCTCCAAATTACATGCAAAATTTCTTTTAGGGGTAACTCTTTTTTGGCTTATCGAAAAAATATGAGAAAAACATATGTTGAGGTACCAATCAGGTACTAAATTTTAACGAATAGATGAACTAGTTATAACGCCTACAACTAGGTGAAACCGGCTTGGTCCAGCCATTCTGAAGTCAGAATGGCTGGCCACTTTCCTCGTAATAGATTTCCCTCTTTAGCGAGGTACAAATTATTTCATGTCTGGTACCAAATAGGTACTAAAACTTGGTATTGCTCAAACCTCCAAAATCTCTCTTGGTCCAGTCATCCTGATGCAGACAAAAATATGGTCTTCAATTGTGTCCACATCCTCAAATTCATGGTAGTAGAATTGGTGGTTTTTAAAGCCAACATATCCTGAATATGGCTTGCTGAGAAACTATTTATATAATTATTAGTAATACCTATTAAAACATCCCATGATTCTACACCATACATATGGTAATCACACAGACTATTATTGGGTGGTATACAACGTGTCCCAGAAATCAACGTCAAGCCGAAAACGGGCAATAGGCCAAGTCGTGACAGCTATTAGAAAAATATAAAAAAAAATCTTGGTCATGTACTTTTCGAATTATAAGCATTCAAAAATAAATCTCAAAAAGTGACACCCTGTGATGATTTTTCAAGTCCTGTGACTACATTATTAACATTTCGGTAGTTTTTTTCTCTGTGATCTAACCATGAATAACCCTTCTGTAAATTACAGTTAACAGTTAAAACGTAACTGCCTCAGTTTTAAATTAAATGTTAGATTTTTGCCCAATATTGAATTCAAAATAATGACATCACCCAACTTTAACCGACTGTACTGAAAAAAAAATCTACTACACTATTTTGGCAAGTAACTTTAAAAGATGGCGCGTTTAGTCAGGATTCCAAAATGGTATAACACATACTAATTGCTACTTCTTAATTGAGGAAAAAAAGTACATTGTTGGTTTTAGGTGCATTTGAAATAAAATTCAGTCGTTGGATTTCTTTTATTATAATTTTTATTAAATCAGATTTACGAAGTTTTATAACAAATGTTCAAACTGTTTTCCTTCAGCTGCAATGCAAGTTCTACATCTCTTTAAAAATGATCGCGTAATAAGACGGGCGTATCTTCTTGAGTTGATGTATTCAGCGGCTTCTGCAATTCTTTGGCGCAGCTCGTCTAAATCTTGAATTGGTTTAGAGTACACTTTATCCTTTATCGTACCCCAGTAAAAAAAATCTATGGGGTTTAAATCGGGTGAACGGGCAGGCCACGAAATTGTACCACCCCGCCCAATCCACCTATCGGGGTATTCTCGATTGAGAAACTCTCGTACAGTGAGAGCATAATGCGCTGGGCAGCCATCTTGTTGATACCACATGCTGCCGTAAATGTTCAGTGGCACTTCTTCCAATAATTCTGGTAATTGGTTCTGTAAGAAGTTCAAATAACCCTGGGCATTTAAATTCTCCGGCAGCTCGATTGGACCAATAACTTTACCATTCAAAATTCCCGTCCACATTTATTTACTTTAAACTGGTACTGAGATCTATCTTCCCGCATCAAATTTGGATTTTCCACGTGCCATTCGTGCAAATTGTGGAGGTTCATGTAACCGTCCTTTTTAAATGTTGATTCATCGGACCATAGAATTTTTTCAAAGAATCGCGGGTCCTCTCGGTGCCTCTGCAACATCGTTCGACAAAATCGTACTCTCTCTGGGTAGTCTCGGGGTAGCAGACTTTGTACTCGTCGTACATGGTATGGGTGAAACTCGTTCTTTTTTAAAATACGATGTGCAGTACTTTTGGGGACTCCTATGCTCTGTTCAATTCCACGTACTGAGATACTTCTGTCTTCTTCAACTGCTTGCAAGACTTCGGCTTCGTAGGGCATAACGGGTCTTCCCTCGCTAACCATTTGGCTAGGAAATCGACCCTCTGATAATGACCGATGCACATTAATAAATACTCGATGATCGGGATGACGCTCAGCATTCGGGTATCTCTCACGATACACTCTTGCTGCGGCATTGGCGTTGCATAAGCATTCTCCATAAATGAGATGCATGTTGGCGTATTCCTGTGCGGTGTATCGAGATGGCATGATAAAACACTACACAAACACGGGGTTGCGATTAAAACAAGTCCGGGGTTGTCAGAAACGGTGCAGATAAATCCAAATTACAATGCAAATCAAGTCCAATAAACAAAGCCACAGTTGTAAGTACGAAGTCAATACGAATACAAAAAGATGTGCAGTCAACGAAAGAGCGTAACGTACTGCAGTATTGCACAATTTGCCGACGCATCCCTGTTTAGCCAGAGTAGCGTCTCTATCTGTTTCACTCACACATATGAAATGATGTGTCAATCCGTCTCCCTCTTACTTAGATAAAAGTAGCGTCACTATCTATCTCGCTCCCACTTGTCAAAGTAGCGTCACCTCACATTAGCTAAAATGAATCTTTCTCGCTCACACTAGTCAAAATAACGTCACTCTTCGTCTCAATCGAACTTTTATGAAATACGGCTTCATAAAAAAAAAATGTTTTTTCTCAATTAAGAAGTAGCAATTAGTATGTGTTATACCATTTTGGAATCCTGACTAAACGCGCCATCTTTTAAAGTTACTTGCCAAAATAGTGTAGTAGATTTTTTTTTCAGTACAGACGGTTAAAGTTGGGTGATGTCATTATTTTGAATTCAATATTGGGCAAAAATCTAACATTTAATTTAGAACTGAGGCAGTTACGTTTTACTTTTAACTGTAATTTACAGAAGGGTTATTCATGGTTACATCACAGAGAAAAAAACTACCGAAATGTTAATAATGTAGTCACAGGACTTGAAAAACCATCACAGGGTGTCACTTTTTGAGATTTATTTTTGAATGCTTATAATTCGAAAAGTACATGACCAAGATTTTTTTTTATATTTTTCTAATAGCTGTCACGACTTGGCCTATTGCCCGTTTTCGGCTTGACGTTGATTTCTGGGACACGTTGTATATAGATTGTGCCTATTAAGCAGGTCTTTTCTTAAAGAATCTGGAATTCTGTGTTTTCACTCCTCCCACAATTTTGATAAAACACCTCTCTGTTTCAATAGCCCTAATATAATCAGGTAAAATAATTGCTGCCTCACTAGTGTGTGACGGATGCTCAACTACTTGCTCAGTTGAAATACCCGACTCAGCAGGCACAGATTCTAACACTTCGGCTGTTGAAATAGATGCTCCAGGCATTAGTGTAGCGGAAACCGACACATCAGATGCTGATGTTGATGGTTGTGATGTGAAGTGCAGTGCTGCTCTGTCTGCTCTCACCCAACATGAGTGGCATATTGCACTTTGGGCTCCAATCTGTGAAAAATATATTTTATTGAAAACCTGAGTTGTGAAGAGAAACACGTGATTTTAAAAGGTATATGTGGTAATATGTGAATACTCACAGTCCTGGGTTGAATCCACTCTTTTATAACAATATATATCCTCTCTTCCCATTCAGGATAAGTTCTCAGCTGATGGGATTGTGTATTCTGTAATAGAGAATGACCACAATACACGCATATATGGACATGTCCACGTGGAGCTGGCCTCTCTTCAACTGATCCATGTAGAAGTAGGCTATCAACGGCCAAATCCCAACAGGCCTGGCATAGATGATGACCAGGTTCTACCTAAAATATGTTACAATGTAAGTATTAGTAATACAGCATGTAGTTTACTGTCAATATGTCTATGGTTTGCATGCAGGTAGTGAAAATCTAGCCTCTCATAGCGGTGAAGAATACACTATTAAATATTTGTCTGTATTGTTTGTGTAGGTACTTACTGTTCGGGGAGCAACCCATCCACGTACAATAGATAAGACGGATTCTTTATTTAAAGCACGTCTTCCCGTTATATTACAACGAGAAGTTGCAATACCCCAATTAATACAGTTGTCCATCACGATAGGTGGTATCGAAGTCCAAAATAACAAGCCGTAGTCGAATCAAAGTAGCAGATAAAAAGTCCGTTTTCGCGCTGAGGTAGTTCGTGAAAGCAAGATTGGTCAGATTCCGTCAAGCAGCCAAAGTCGTTAGATAAATCACCGAAAACACGAATATTGCAACACAACACAGTATTCACTGTGTTTACGCGCGAAGCCGCGAACTATTCGCGAAAAGTTTTTCATATACTGTCACTTTTATTTTGATACTGACATTTGTTTAAAGACTTGACTTATTGTCTTTTTAGCCAATTCGCGACGAAATGCATGATCTCAACAAAAAATATTTTTCTATATTTTGCAACTGTAAATTATTTTTTTTTTTTATGATTTTGATTTATCATAAAATAAAGTATTTTTTCCACATTTTGTTTTTTCTATAACAAGCTGGGCCCAGAAGTGGGCGATCTTCTTTCAGCTCAATCGGACACCGGGAAGTGGATCAAATTTAACTTGTAAGATATGATTACAGACCGACAGACAGACAACGGGTGAAACTAAATAAAAGCTTGTAATAATAAAAAAGAATATCTCATATCAGATTATACCTACCTGTCTGCTTAACAATAAGCGCGAAATTTCGCTACTTAATTTATTGTAATTAGTAAAAGATCATTTAAATAAAAAATATTGATTAGTATAAGCTTTCATAAGTATTTTAGGCATTGCGCGGACCGTCTGTTATATTACCATAGCATTATTTCGATTGGATTCAAGCATTCAACCTGCTACGCTATTTCTTATCGCACAGTATCTTATTCTGTAGGATGTGACGGTGGTTGCGTATGCGCGCATCGTCGTGTACACCACGCGCCGACGCACCGACAACACGGGCGTACTCAACCACGGTCACGTACGCACTGGCAGGCTGCGCAGCGCTGCAGCACGAAACATTACAAGTAATAACAGACAAAAGCTATTTATCTCTTTCGCACGATTCTCGCGGTTCATGCTCATAACGGGTTCAAGGCCAAAGTGGGGTAACTTGATCTGCTGTCTTCTGTACAAATATACTACAGCCTCTGGTTTTGCGACTTACCGATATTCTGAAAGACTACAGTGCCATATCTCATTATTTTAACATCTGGGCGAGAGAAGAGATCCCCTTGGTTAGCAGGAGTGGGCTCTCTTTTCAAACAAGTCATTGGCACAATGGATGAAGACGATGCCATAAGATATACCTAATAACGCCATTCAGACCCTAAATAATAATAATATTAAGTTTGCATCTATTTTAAAAGATAACATTCTTATAACAAGCACAGCTCTCTCCCGTTACAACAAAACTCTTGAAACTATAAACACAAACGAGGTCCGTCTGAATGACGCCATTATTAATCTATCTAATACTTTTACTAATCTGTCAATTATATCCGATAAGCTGTACATAAAATCAAAAATGAATGATGTATATACTGAAATATCATCTTGTCTTGTAAGAACCGATTGGTCGATTGAGGGTAGACGATTGGATCAACATCAGCTCCGCGTAATTAAATTGCTTATAAATAGTAAATATTCAGTTTAGAACAAAACAATCAGTGCAAGTTCATAATAATAGTGCCAATATCATGTGACAGTATTATCTTTTCGATATTCTCAAGAAAAGTGCATAAATTACTTAATGAAAGTGACAGTGCAGTCCAGTGAGGTTCTGTTTACTTATAGAAGAATAAACTCACTTCACTAGTAAACACAGTGCAATGCATAAATCATTTTGGTGTTACAGTAATCATTGTTAAATATTCAAGTTAAATGTTTTTAGAAGAAAAAGAAGAAGGTGGTCTCGGATTGTGACTTTGTTATATTTATAAAAAGAAATCAACATACCTCCACTCAACAATACTTTGTTAAACACTACGGAATCAGAACCATAATTTCAACCAAGTCTGTAAGTTGACAGCTGGCGCGGCGGCTAAGGACGCGTATTCACTGAATCAAGAGGTCCCGAGTTCAAATCTGAGTTCTTACGTAGTCTTTTTGTGAATGTTTCTGCTTAAATCAAAATTAATCACTCAGGACAAGAAGTTAGTGGATATTTAGTAATAAAAAATAATAATATAATAGCCATGAACAGCTCTTTGGATAACATCACATTTCGTCGTAATCGAACACGCTCGGTAACAACTGACGACGACAGTGTCTCACAAACCCTAGAGAACACGGTAAACAGTATGCCCGACTTATCCGACCTTGACGATGATCAAGTAAAAATTCTAAATAAAAAAAATAAAAAAATTAAAATTGACAAGTATGATTGACAAGTATGTAGTATGTATGATGTATGTATGAGTTGTTGAAATGACAAGTTACTAGATTTAGAGGCTCAGCTACAAAGCGCTCATAGAGAAATTGAGTTGTTATCAACAGAAAATTGCAAACTTAGACAAACAAATGAAGAATTATTGAAGAAAAATAGCTTATACAAAAAGATAACGAGTAGTCCAGTCATGCATAAAACCTCGTCTCCGATCAAGAAATCAAATAAAGTCAAAAAAGTAAAACAAACACAAACTATGGAACAGGAGCTCAGCGAGCCTACATCAGCCTCCCATATAGACCAATCTTCAAAAAATATTGCGTACAGTACTGAGATTATGACACAACAGGGACAAACCCTGTGCCATGTACCTGCCAATAAAAACAAGGTTTGTATAGTAAGCGCAAATAATAAAAATAAAATCTTGTCGATAGCTCAAGATTTATTTACTGACAAGTACGATGTATGTCATTATATAACACCAAACGGAACATTGCAGCAACTTCTTAGCGGAATTGAATCAAAATTATGTGACTATACCCTGAATGACTTTTGTTTATTATTAATTGGAAAAGAAGACTTTACAATTACTAGCAACTATTTCAATACTATTGTTTACATTCGGGATATTCTAAAACAAATTACTTACACTAACGTAATAATCTGTGTTCCTACCTTTAAACTTAGAAGCTTCAACAATATCTACAATTATTGTAGATATTGTTGAAGCTTCTAAGTTTAAAGGTAGGAACTTGGAGAATTGAAACATTTAATAATTTATTATACTTAGATTTATTAACTCATGAACATGCATATGCTTTTGATTCTAACTACAATTTGACGTATGATCACACAATGTTTAACTTATCGACTGGCCGTATAAATAACTGCGGTTTACGCATTATTTTTGAAGGTCTGTTGCATTTGATTAGTGACATTGCTGTAAGTAACATGACTACCTCTTCAGAAAATCTTGTAAATGCTGCAGGAGGAACATCTTCACTGTTTTTTCGACTTTAAATATCTCAATGTCTTACATCAGAATATAGCGGGTCTACTCAGTAAATCTGACCAACTGTTAGTAAATATAGAAGAGCTCAAAGACCAAAATATAGATATTGATGTAATATGTATTACTGAGCATTTTATGTTGGCAGGTTACGAGCAACACCTGAGCATTCCTAATTATACACTAGCGGCATGTTTTAGTCGTACTTGTAATAAAAGAGGTGGAGCATGTATCCTAGTAAAGAAGGTCCACAAGTTCAAAGAACTTTCTCAAATTAGTAAATTGTCAATAAGTAATGTTATAGAATGTTGTGCAGTCGAGTTACTAGATTTAAAAATTATAATAGTTTGTGTATACCGTGTACCAGGACATAGCAATCTCAATGTGTTCTTTGAAAGGCTTGTTCATGTTCTAAATCGCATCTCTAAAATTAATAATCATAATACTGTTATAGCTGGTGACTTTAACATAGATACCATGAAGTGCAATAATGCCACATTGGAATTCGAATGTCTATTGTTAAATTATAATCTCAAATTAGCACTTAAGCAGCCCACAAGACTAGCAAGTAAGACTTGTATCGACAACTTTGCACATGACTTTAAAAAACAGTGTAAGACTGATGTGTTAGAATTCGGCTTATCAGATCACACTGCCCAATTAATTAAGCTTCCAGTTAAAAAAATATTTAAATTTAAAAGTTGGCATAAATTGAAGCGTGACTATAGCTCAGAAAATATTCAGAAATTTAAAAAAACCATACAAAACCTTTCTTTTTGGGAAATATATAACACAAGTGATCCAACAGCAGCATATCATTATTTTATAGAAACATTTAAATTGTTTTATGATTTGTGTTTTCCGCTAACTAAAATTACTGTGCAAGTAAATTCGAAGCTAAAATGGATATCACGTGGAATTAAGACCTGTAGTAAGAAAAAAAGAGAATTACTATGGAATTTTAGACGGAAACCAACATCAACAAACAAACAAAAATATTTAACATACTCAAAACTTCTTAAACGAATTATAAACCTTACTAAACGATTAAACTCAAAACAATTACAATATAAAAACCTCAACTAAAAAAACTAAAACGGCTTGGCAAATTATAAATAATAATAAATTAAATATTCCAAAAGAGTCAATAACTGAATTAAAAATTAAAGATAAATTATCAACAAATCCTACAGAAATTGCCAATGCGTTTAATAACTATTTCATTGAAAAAGTAAATCCTATTCCAGGTGCTGGAAAAGAATCCACATCCCTAATTAATACTCAACCGAACTCAATGTTTTTATCACCCTGTTCACCTTATCATATGCAGAAGATTATAAGAAATCTCAAAAATACTAGCAGTGTAGGGTATGACGGTATTTCGACTATAGTAATCAAAGCAGTAAATGAAGATATCTCTCATCACTTAAGCCATATTCTGAATCTTTGCATACAGAGTGGGACATTCCCAAAAGACCTCAAATTGACAATTATTAAACCTATATTTAAAAAAGATGATAAATACTTAATGGAAAACTATAGACCCGTAGCACTAATCTCGGTATTCTCAAAAATCTTTGAAAAATTTATTTACAGTGAAATAAATAGCTACCTAGACCAAAATGGAATCCTATGTGATGAGCAAAAAGGTTTCAGAAAAAATAAAAACATTAATATGGCGGTTTATGACTTTTTATACAGTTTCCTCACAAGTTGACAAATCTTTACCTGTTTGTTCTATTTACTGTGACATGTCACAAGCATTCGATTATGTCGACCACAATATTCTACTAGACAAACTTGAGGCTTATGGTATAAGAGGGAATGTCCTTGAGTTAATAAAATCATATTTATCAGGCCGCCAACAAGTAACCCAAATTTCAAAATTTGATATTAAAACTAAAAAGGAACAAGTTTTCTCCTCTGATAAGCGTTATGTAACATATGGTGTTCCCCAGGGAAGTGTATTAGGCCCTCAATTGTTCCTACTATACATTAACGATCTACCAAAGGCAACTAAGGAACCCATGTCATTGTTCGCTGACGACAGTACTGTAACCATAGCACCTAAAAATATGATTAACTATTATTCTGATACGGATGTGTCATTGAATTCTATAATTACCTGGCTTAATGATAATAATTTGAAAATTAATCTTAGTAAAACAAATATAATGCATTTTAGTCAACGAGAAAAGTTACGCAATCCGTCAAAATTTAATTTAGTATATAAAGAAAATACAATACATGAAGTAGAAACAGCCCGATTTTTGGGGTTGATCATTGACAAGCAATTAAATTGGAAAACTCACATAAATGAACTTTGTAAAAAAATTAGTACTTCGTCATATGCCCTTTATAAGTTGGCACCGACTGTCAATGCAGATACTTTACTTACAGCATATTACGGGCTTGCTGAATCAGTGTTAAGATTTGGAATAATCTTCTGGGGCAATTCAACTCTGAAGGACACTGCGTTTAAAGCACAAAAGCGTTGTATACGGGCTATGTTTGGGCTGCAAACTACTGACAGTTGCAAGCCAATGTTTCTGCAGCACAGAATTCTAACACTTCCGTCACTTTACATATTAGAAATATCGGTATTCGTAAAAACTAATCCTAATTTGTTTCCACTTCTGATTAATAAGACAGGTAGTAATAGACGTGAGAAGTATAGACTTTGGGTGCAATCAGTCGCCGCTAATAAAGCATTTCTTAAAAAAAGTGTAATATGCATGGCTCCATTAATATACAATAAAATTCCCAATTCCCTTAAGATGTTGAATATTAAATCATTTAAGAAAGAACTAAAAAAACTGCTTTTAAGTAAGGGATACTATAATGTTTCGGAGTTCTTGACTGACAAATTTTGAATTTATATAATTTAATATGTAATATTGATTTTATTAAGGTTATTATTTTTAAATATTATTTTTGTATTGACTGTAATTATGTATTTGAATTGATTGAATTTTGACTAATGTAATTTGAATAATGTAATATGACTAATGTAATTTGAACAATGATGTAACTTGACTAATGCATTTAATTATTGACAATTAATTCGTAGTAGGTATTATAACTATTTTGTACACCGAATATGGCAAAACATGTTGAACCAGCAATTTTCTAAACTCGTTTTCTATCCATATGTGCATAACTATGTATCATATCACACATGTTTATACAAATAAATGCATCTTTTATCTTTTTTTTTTATCTACTTACTCTGTCATTTAAAATAGAAGATCTTGTAAACGCAATGTTATTCGCTAAAACTAATACCTACTCTTCACCCATCAGTCATGACACCAAATTAATTGTATAATGAACTAATAAGTAACGTTAGAAAATTACCGAATTATGAAGAATTGCCTATAGCTTTAGATTTAGATACTATTCGTGATCAAAATTCCACTTGTACCCTCTTTTGAATTAGATCAGTCTATTTAAAGCTATTTCAATACCTATACCCCATAAAATGGAAAAACCAAACTCTTATGCTATGATTGTACCGTCTTGTAATTATGTTGGCATTAGTAAAGATAAACTAACATACACCTGTATAAGTAATCTAAAATCCTGTACTGAGCCTGTAAACAGAGTTTATATTTGTGATGATATTGACACACGCTCAGTTTAAGGAACACCAACCTGTGAAACTGATATACTAACAAGAATAGTAACAGAAATACCTAAGCAATGTCAAACTAAATTAATGTATGGTCAGATAGATATTTGGCAAGAATTGCAAGGAAACGAATGGATATTTGTCCAATCAGAACCTACTAAACTTTCCATCCAGTGTAAATCTGATTTAATAGAGTTCAAAATATTAGGTACTGGTGTACTTAACATTCGACCTAATTGTACGGCTTATTGTAGAAATAAACAACTGTTTGGAAAAAACAACATTGACATAAATGTTAAAACTATAGTTTCTGATTTTAATTTAATTAATGAAGCCTGTTCTAATCTGGAAAAGTTTAACATGACAAAGCCCAAATTGTTATCTTCTAAGCTGTCGAATATAGACTTAGAAAAACTACCTAGCGTTATCAACAACCAAATGTTGTCAGATGTTGATAAAATTATAAATAATCCTAGTGCTAACCTAATTGAATATAGTTCTCACTATCCATTTTTGACTTATATTATATTCATCCTAATTTTAATTTTCATTAGTTATAAACTTTGTAAGTGTACCGATGTTGCGGTATGATATGTGTATGGTGGTGGGTAGATTGATAACTTGTTCAATAAATCAGTGTGTCGCTAACCCTCGCCTTTCATTGCCGCTGCATTGGCGACGAGGATGGGATAATTATATTGTAAGGAACGGGCAACCCCACGTCACCGGACTGCCTATAAATAGCGTGTCAGTTGACCGTCAAGCCCCGACATAGCGAAAGCTTTTGACAAAGTCTGGCACAACGGCTTATTATATAAGCTATACCAACTGGGAGTGCCCGATCGTCTCGTGCTCATCCTACGAGACTTTCTGTCGAACCGCTCTTTCCGCTACAAAATCGAAGGAGCGCTATCCTCCCCACACCCCATTCGAGCAGGAGTCCCCCAGGGCTCGGTGCTTGCCCCACTCATTTTCACGCTGTTCACTAGCGATATCCCCAAAAACAGAAAGGCTCAGTTGGTTCTATTCGCCGACGACAAAGCCATTTACTACACAGGCCGTAGCCTAGTCCAATTATCTCGCACTCTCCAAACTGCAGTCAACAAACTCGCTGACTGGTTCAGTAAGTGGAGAATCGAAGTCAACCCCGACAAGAGCCAAGCGGTTCTCTATTCGAAACCGCGTCACAAACCCCCCCCCCCCCCCCGACCCATCACCATGTTCGGTAAGCCGATCCCTTGGGAAAAGCGAGCCAAATACCTAGGTGTAACTCTCGACAGGCAGCTCTCCTTCTCAGAGCACATAAAGACAGTGCGCTCGCGCGCCGCTTTCGCTCTCGGCAGACTCCACTCCGTTCTCAATGCACGCAGCAAATTGTCACTAAAGTGCAAAATGCGCATTTACACAGCGTGCATTCATCCTATAATGACATATGCCTGTGTAGTCTTCGCTCATGCAAAGCCCCATCACATCCATAGGATGCAGACCCTCCAAAACCGGTTCCTCCGAAGGGCTACGGGTTCCCCATGGTTCGTCCGAAATGAGATCCTACACGTTGACCTCAAAATCCCCACAATCCATCAATTCATGAAACGCCAATCCAAGCGTTTCTTCGATACGGCCGCCAAACATCGCAACCCTCTGGTTGTCGAGGCCGCCAAGTATACTCCCTCCAAAATCAGTAAAATTCGCCGACCAAGGCATGTTCTCACCGACCCTGACGACCCCATAACCCTCCACCAGGAGAGCAGTAGGGCCACCAGCACAGTGCACAAACACAAACAAAAAACGTCATTCCGACCTCGCCGCCGAGGTCCCTCGCGACGTCCCCAAGTAAATTCCCCCCCCCCCCGACCCTTGCTTTTCAAAGAGCCAGCCCGCGCGCAGCTGAGCATGTAGTTTTAAATTCCCGACTGTGACCTCTGAGTTTGTTTCGGCCTTTCTTCTCAGAGTAGTCAGATAGGAAACGCCGATCTCACCAATCTTAAATAATAATAATCTGATCCAGCCTGTCCCATCTTGCTGCCCTCCCCCCAGCGACGCCCTAAGCCGAGGTTCGTACCCCACAGGGGGTGCCCTTAGCGTGTAGTCGCTTAGTATAGTAGATATTTGCCCCTGGCTGGAGGCTTTGCGTTTACTTAAGGCAACCACAGGATAGTCCGGTTAAGTAGTCACGACCTCTCAAGGTCAACTACGAGATGCCATTTATAAAAAAAAAAAAAACCGTCAAGCCCTCTTTTTCGTTGGCGGTCACGACGTACGGACGTCTCTGCGGGAATCTCTGTCGGTTAAAGGTCACGTGAGCTGTTTTGAATTTTAAAAGTGTGCAATCGTTATTTTGTTACTTTGTCATTATTTTTAAACCAATTTAATTTAAATAAAGCTGTGATGTTGTGATTAATTTAACTTTGATTTATTAAATAGTTTTCTTATTGAAACGTGTTTTTTTTTTAAATCATTTCCACTTCTGAATCTTACCTCAGAAGTGGGATAAAGAACTAGTTTGCCCACTCTATTTAAATTTGCTAATTTGCAACAACTTTTGAATAAGAAAACCGTTATTTTTTTGCTGTGTTTTGAAAAGTATAGCGATTGCTCGCTTGTTTTATTACTTCTTGTGATTATTTTTATTTGGTGATTTATATTCTGTGATTGTGTTAAAATGGTGCGTAAAGGATCACGTAGCCGTGAACGGCATCATGCTCGAGATAGGCCGCGTAATCGGAAGGAGGGTAGTTCTCGAAATAGGCGGGTTTCGCAGACTAGGTTACGTAAACATAGTGGTGACGATTCGCGGTGTATCTCGAGTGATGAACGACATGATCCGCGGAACAGCTCGCGTACCCGAGATCGGAGTGATTCACGTAATATCGAAAGACGTCGTTCTCGTTCGCGTGATAGGAATAGGCGTCATTCGCGTAGCGGTTCACGTGGTTGTCGACGAGATCGTTCGCGAAATAATAGCTATGATAGGTCGCGATCTAATTCACATAGTAGAAGGCGTCACGCTCGCGATAAGCGAGAATTCACACCTGAAGCACCAAACCCAGTGCTTTCGAGCGTACCGCGACTATCGCACAGTACGGATATAGGATCGGGTACACCGCCTTCTGAGGCGTCCACTCTTGCACATGCTTTGATGCATGCAATTAAAACTATGCAGCCCACAAGGTCACAACACTATTATGTGTCAAATTTTGACCCTTCGATACATAGTATTGAAGCATGGTGCGAGGAAGTGGATCGCGCCAGAGACGCAAACAACTGGAATGATCATGAGTGCTTATCACGTGTGGCTTCTTGCCTGAAAGGGGACGCTAAAGTTTGGTTGAGTGAATGGGTCACCAACGATAGAACGTGGACTAATTTTAAACGAGAGTTCAAATCTCTTTGTCATAATAAACTCGATTACGCAAATATTCTATTCGACGCCATGAACACAACTTCAGACAAATACCCAACGTTCGCTGAATATGCGCGCCGTACTTTGTTACGCTTAAAAATAATTCAGGGGTTAAGTGACGAGCTGAGAACGCTTATCGTTATCCGTGGCATAGACAGCCCTCAAGTGCGAGCAGCCGCTGCCAACTCGGACCTTACTCCTGACACTATTGTTTCGTTCTTGTCTATTTATAAAAAAGCACCAAAACGAGATCATTCGGGCTCTAAGAAACAAGTCCAACCAAAGCCGAATAATCGTTCGGGTCCAAAATGTTTTACTTGCAACCTAAGGGGACATGTTAGTCGCGATTGCAAACGTGAAAAACCGTCAAAAAACGTGACTTCCAACACGCAACCGGCACCAAGCAACACATGTACTTTTTGTAAAAAACAAGGACACACTGAGGACAATTGCTTTGCAAAGGCACGATCTGAATCGCGAAACCAACGGAACCTTAATCTTTGCTCCTATCGGTCCAATTTTGCTCAAAATAAGGACGTAACTTCCGCAGTGGTAGAAGGGGTGCCGGTAGATGTACTCATTGATAGCGGTGCCCTTAATGTGTCTCTCATATCTTTAGACGTTCTCAAATATATTTTATGCCAACCAAAACCAAGACGTTGCGTGTTGAAAGGCATAAGCGACAAAGAGATAGTTGTCACATCTTACGTCACAGTCACAGTAGAATTCAGCGACATATCTATTGAGGTAGACCTGTTGGTGGTTTTTTTTTATTAACACACCTATTATAATAGGTACCGATGTACTGAATCGCGACGGAATAACTTACATTCGAACCAAGGACACACAGTATCTCACGCGTAACGATACTCGCGTCTATAACGTTCAATCAAACGATCAGACCAACGTTAACACTCCTCTTCGGGGTGACGAATTGGAAAGCCTTATGTCGGTCATCAATGAGTTTTCAACTTTATTTATTTATTTATTTATTTATTTTATTATTTATGTACACACAGTAAAAAACTTTCTTAATATCTGGTACTGCCACGACTACAGTTCGAACTGGGGAGATGGAGATAAGGATTACCAAAACGACACCAGTAGTCTACCGACCATACAAGCTCTCACACCAGGAAAAACTTAGGGTTCGAGAGATTACGAAAGATCTTTTAGACAAGGGGATAATTAGGCGTTCTAATTCGGAATTCGCAAGCCCTATCATACTAGTTAAGAAGCGTGATGGCTCGGATAGGCTCTGTGTTGATTATAGAGCGCCGAATAGAATCACGGTAAAAGACCGGTACCCTCTTCCGTTAATAGAAGATCAAATTGACAGGTTAGGCTTAAATACTTCTCTAGTCTCGATATGGCTCGATATAGAGGAAAGCATTCACCTGACAGGCTTTGTAACGCCCGAAGACCATTTTGAATACGTCAAAATGCCATATGGTTTAGCCAATTCTCCTATTGTATATCAACGCATAATAAATGATACCTTACGCAATCACATTAATGAGGGTAACGTGTTAGTTTACGTCGATGACGTACTCCTTATGAGTTATACCGTGAATGAAGGAATTGAGCTGTTACGTAAAGTACTGAATACTCTCACCACGGCGGGATTTTCGATAAACCTTCGTAAGTGCTCTTTTCTTGTAACCGAGGTAGAGTATTTAGGCAGAGTGATAAGTAAGGGTCAGGTTAGGCCGAGTCCTCGAAAAGTAGAAGCTTTAGCTAATACCTCGCCCCCACAAAACGTAAAACAGGTACGCCAATTCCTTGGTTTAGCGGGATACTTTAGGCGATACATTAAAGACTACGCGATTGGAATCGCTCCAATTGCTCATTTAACCCGTAAGGATGTAAAATTTCAATGGTCAGCCGAATGTGAGGCTATTCGCCAATAACTCATTAAACAACTTGCAAGTGAGCCAGTCCTTTCGATTTTTGATACAAACCTCCCAACCGAGGTCCATACGGACGCTAGCAGTGCAGGTTATGCTGCTGTTCTCATACAAGTCCACCCCGACTCAAAGAAACATGTCGTAGCCTATTTCAGTAGGTCCACCCAAGGGGCCGAGTGCAAATATCATTCTTACGAACTCGAAACCCTCGCCGTAGTCAAGGCTCTTCAAAATTTCCGGCATCATCTTGTAGGGTTGAAATTCGTAGTAGTCACAGACTGTAATGCCCTTAAGTCTACCGAACGAAAAAAGGACTTGATACCACGTGTTTCCCGTTGGTGGATCTACCTCCAAGACTTCGAATTCTCGATTGAATATCGGAAAGGAGTAATGATGCCACATGCAGACTACCTGAGTCGAAACCCAGTAGTTAACGTCAATCAAATATCCCGACCTCGTAACTGGGCTCAAATAGCTCAATCAGCAGACCACGAGACTCGAGACCTTATTGAAAAACTTCGCGATGGTAGCCTGGATGCGAATCGTTACTCAGTGCAAAATGATATTTTGTACTACAAATACGTCCCTATAGGTGAACAACCCCGAATGCTTTGTTACATTCCCAAGGGTCACCGACTCAGTCTTCTTAGGGTCTTCCATGATGAACACGAACACATCGGTGTAGAAAAGACCCTGGATCTTATTTTGAGACATTTCTGGTTCCCAGGCCTAAGACAATTCGTAGCTAAATACGTGGCCCATTGTCTCGTATGTATTTCTCAAAAAAGAGTTCCCCGTGCCCCATTACAAAATATAACTTCCTCGGAAAAACCAGACAGTCCTTTTGACACCGTGCATGTCGACGCTTTAGGTCCTTTGCCAGTGTCGGAAGGGCACAAATTCGTCCTCCTTATAGTAGACGCTTTTACTAAGTACTCCTTATTGTACCCCCATTTCTAGACAAGATTCCACAGAGCTAAAGCGTGTTATTACACAAGCTGTTTCACTATTTGGAGTTCCTAAGCTTATGGTTACGGACAGGGGCCGTATGTTTGAATCCAATGACTTTGTAACGTGGATAAACGAACTTGGTTGCAATTTGCACTACATTATTCCGGAGATGCATCACGCAAACGGTCAGGCCGAGCGGTATATGCGAACTATCCTCAACATGTTACGTATACAGACTAATTATAAGAATGCTAGTTGGTCAGGTACGTTGTGGAAGCTCCAGTTAGTGTTAAATATCACCAAACAAAAAACAACCCAAGTTTCCCCACTTAATCTCTTGATCGGTACTGAAGCTACAACTGCTGTGGTTCGTGCGTTGGTACGTGACGTGGCTCTTAAAGGCAGCACGCCCAACCGGGAAGCCTTACGCGAGATCACCAGAGGGAGAGCTCGTCAATTGCTGAAGAACAATCAGGATAAGCAGGACGAACTGTTATAGGTCTCCACGGATTCTTCTTTTTAAAAAAAAATATTATTTACTTTAGGATAATAAGTATATTTTAGGATATTATAAGTTTTCACAATAAACGTAAATTAGGATATTATAATTAGGATAGAACGCGAGACCCTTGGACAGAACCGTCTGCTATGGATGTTAAGTGTCAACTGGACTAGAATTATTTATATGTAAAATCAAAGCAGTCAAGTATTTTAAACTCTAGTTCTAATAGCCGGAAGGGGGGTTTCCTCAATATCGGAATTACTGTTTTCTGTATTAATTTTACAAATCGATTCCGGTTTTGATGAGAAGGATACTTTAACTGGGGTTCTGCTGCCGGGTCGTATACATTTATAAACTTTAAAACATACATATGATGCTATAAGTACAGTAATTAACATAGTGATAATAGAATAATGCATCCCATATTTTAAGATGTGTGGTTGACTGTCAAGGACGTTATTACATTACAGCAAGTGTCATTTAATAAGTTAAAATCGGGAAAGGCAATGGGTGTAGATATATTTAATACGGTATATTTTGGGGTCAATGTGGTACCCTTACAGTAACCTATGCAGTTTTTAGGGATTGTAAGTATTCCGGTACCTAAAACCTTAACTTCTAATAATTTTGAGTTTCGGCATTCTATTGAAACTCTATTAGACACTGACTGTATGTAAATCCATTTATTATTTTCTATTGGTTTCCACATATCTAAGTTACCATAAATAAATTTAGTTTCACAATATTTTGGAGTTTCACTGATCACTTTTGACATATATTCACTTTCACAAATAGGTCTGATGTCTGATGCATACACTGTTGTTATGTCGCACACATATTTTCCTGCAGTGATAACTTTGCAGTTTTCCAAGTCGTTTAATGTGCTGTACTGGGTTTTATCTTTGGTCATTGCAATGTATTTAGAACTGGGTAAGATTAAACTAAAGGTATTAGGTTTACTTAAATTATGAGGAGTAGGCAAAGCAATGTTATGAAATAATACATATTCTTTGATGGATACTAAAGGTATTTGTAACACGAAAAATATCTTATTACTAGTACAATAATTAATTACTCTAGATACATTCAAGATTAAATGAATAGAACTTAAATCTAAATTAACAGGTAGCTCCAGGTCATTAGGTAAGTATTGGTAGTTATCGGCAAGCTCCCGGAACAATTGTTGTGACGTAATCATCGATGGGTGTACAGACGCCAGCACATCAAGCTACCCGAAACTGTCAGATTTTCCCAATCAACTTTGAACCTTACGCTTTAGCGCTAAAGTTGAAAATCTATTAAAGAAATCTGACAAATTGTAGTAGCTTGATGTGCTGGCGTCTGTACAATGTTTTGATTACTAAATAAGACAGCGTTTGTTATGTCTTCGAGTTGGAATGAAATAATTAAGATTGACACTTCTAGATTATTAAGTATACGACCAATTTTTAATCGTGGTAATAATTCATTTGTTTTGTTAGTTACATTTATTAAATTGATCGAGAGTTTGTCGATAGCATTGTTTAAGTTAATTTCATTAATTTTAATTCTATTAATGGAGTTATTAAACGATGAAATTGTCGAAGTACTTAATAAAATATTTTCCTTCATTAATGAAACCAACTTCTTCTCATTATTTTGCAGTACATTTATAGCGTCATTAAACCTGAGACCATCGTTTTCATCCAAATTACCAAATATTTGTTTAATCAAAGTACCTAGTCCTCCTACCCAGGCACGTTTTGACCGTTTTTCTAACAAATGTGAAATAGATAAAAACTCTTTGTACATGTCACTGTAGCGGGCATTTAACGGTTCTATTATGTTATTACAACCATTCTCTATCAGACCAATCCTTTTACATAGATTTCTAGTGGTATTAAGAGCGACGTTTATATTTTCAATATGTGGGCCGATATGTGAAATATCTAGGGGCATCAAGACGTTCAACTGTCCACTGCTGATTTTCAGTGTGCCGAGGTAATCAAAATAGAGGCCAGGACTTGATTTTATCTGCTGGACATAGTAGTCCTGCTGGCTTCGAGCCTGACTCGGAGTTCTGCAAATTAATAGCTACGTTAAACGAATATATGAGTACTTATATATTAACTACTAGCGACCCGCCCCGGCTTCGCACGGGTGCAATGCTGATCGCTATCACTACATTGTATAAAACAAAGTCGCTTCCCGCTGTCTGTCTGTCTCTATGTATGCTTAGAACTTTAAAACTACGCAATGGATTTTGATGCGGTGATCAGTGTTTCTCTACTATATTATGCATGTATTATACATATAAACCTTCCTTTTGAATTACTCTATCTATTAAAAAAAAATACATCAAAATCTGTTGCGTAGTCTTAAAGATATAAGCATACATAGGGACAGACAGCGGGAAGCGACTTTATTTTATACTATGTAGTGATACCTACTTTATGTGTTATTACTTAAGCTTAGACTTATAACTATTTAAGATTCTACAGGTTACTTCCTACATCAGCTGGCTTCACCTCATCAAAATGATGGGTGACATGGCGCCGATTAATAAGCAGGGTACGTGTATTATTACTATTAACTTTTACTATTTTATAAGGACCTTTCCAGAGATGGGAGAGAGCCTTGCGTAGCCTCAAGTGATTTTTGAGATACACGAATTCACCGATTTAAAACTAACTGACCGAGTACGGTTATCGTAATAAGACTTTGAGGATTCCTTGGATTTCCTCATGAAATCTAATGCTTTTTCACGTGAGTATTTTAGTCGGTTCTGTAGCATACGGACATAGTCGGGGTAAGTAGCTCCTGGGGATTCATCATAAATAGAATTAGGGATGAATGGTTTACTACCGAACATTAGTTCATAAGGTGTAAAGTGAGTTGTGGAATGAACGGCAGTATTATAAGCGAGCATGGCTGTGTATACGTAACGAGGCCAATTCGATTGCTCTTCGTTAATATAAGACTTGAGGTATTCATTAAGAGTTGAATGGCTTCGTTCCAGGGCGCCTTGGGTTTGTGGATGATAGGGTGAAGACCACAGATTTTTTATTTTAAGGAATTCACATGTTTTCTTAAAGAGATCTGATGTGAAGTTAGTGCCCTGGTCGGTAAGGATCATTTTGGGGATACCAAATATAGATATATAGTGGAGCAGACATTCACTTGTTTCTTCTGCTGTAGTACTACGAATAGGATATGCGGAGGAGAACTTGGTAAGGTCATCCTGGATTGTTAATATAAATTTTAGTTTTGCAGGACCTGCTTCGGGGAGCGGACCTACGATGTCCAGAGCAATTCGTTGACACGGTCCAGTCGAAGTGCTGGTAATTTGCATCGGAGCGCGATTGATTTTCCTAAGTGTTTTATTTTCTTGACACGGCTTACATTGTTTTACATATGATTCTATATCACTACGCATACCTTTCCAATAATACGTTTGTTTTATTCTATTATACATTCGTGATGAGCCCAAGTGACCTGCTATAGAGATATCGTGGTTGTCGTGCAGGATCTTTTTAATTTCGATTGGAGCAGGATAAATAATGTTATGATATACGTTGACCTTGATTTGCGTGCCGTGGAAAAGGTAAGTAAGGATATTATAAACTTTAACGAATGAATGCTTTTCAAACGGATTTTTCAAGTCAGATATGCCAATTTCATTAACGTTTCCAAATATTATTAATTCATTTCTTATTCTTTTCAGGGTTTCGAAGATTTCGGGATAGGAGGCTTCGTCAAAGTGATGGACTTTGGTAAACAACAGGTAATATATTTTATTATTAATTTCTATTTTCAAGGACGAGAATAATTCTTTCTCAGAGTTATGTATTCTAGTGCTGATTTCGAGGTCAGTCAATATATCTTGGATATACGGATTAGATTCGTCGAAATCAATAGACGTGGGAACTAAAATTACTTTTGCAGGACATTTTAAAAGGCTTTCATTGTGTTCTACGATTTCCGTGTTAAATAACTTATCTTTATTGGCCATAGATTTCAGGAACGTGGGATAATCATCAACAGGGGCATTTGGACTTGCACTTGTTGACGGTCTGGGACTTAGAGCAAGTTGGGGATTGGAAGCTGTTGATTCGTCCAATACAGGATCAGGTAATGCAATTGCGTCATTCTCGATTTCCTCTCTGAGGGTGTCTGGGATGTTAGAGGGTAAGTTAATATCAGGTAACGGCAAGAGGTCTTCCGTCGGATCGAGAAGATTCGGAGAAGTTTGGATATCTGCGTCAGGATTGAACGAAGGTGGGTCTATTAGTAAATCCATTAGGTCCCTATCTAACTCTTGAGTTGATTCTTCTTCACCAAGAGGGTTAGAAGTTACAGGTCCCGTTTGTTGGACAGGATTTACTGGGAAACGAGAAGGGCGTCAGCGTTAGCGTTCACATTTCCCTTTTTATACTGAATATCGTATTCAAATTCCTCTAACTTTAGACGCCAACGGACAAGTCTAGATCCAGGGTCTTTACAGTTAAAAGCCATTGTAGTGGTTTATGGTCTGTAAGGATTTTAAACCGATATCCGTAGAGATATGGTCTGAATGTTTTGGTGCCGAATATTATGGCGAGGCATTCTTTTTCCGTGACGCTATAATTGCACTCTGCTTTATTAAGTGTGCGGGACGCATATGCGATAGGACGGTCTTGACCTACTGGACCCTGGGATAAGATTGCGGATATCGCGTAATTTGACGCGTCACAGGTTAGAAGGAAAGGTTGCGTGAAGTCTGGATATGCGAGGACTGGGGCGGAAATGAGCTTGGACTTTAACGATTCGAAAGCAAGTTGGTGCTCATTCTGCCACTCGATGGTAACGTCCTTTTTTAGCAAGGACGTTAAAGGTTTAGCTAACTTGGCAAAGTCGGGTATGAACCTTCTATAATAGGAAACCAAACCTAGGAAGGACTTTATATCTTTCGGAGATTGAGGGACTGGATAGTCTGTCACGACACGAACTTTTTCGGGATTTGGTTGGACACAATTTTCGTTAATTATGTGCCCTAAGTAAGCGACTTCTTTGCGAAGAAATTCGCACTTTTCTGGCTGTAACTTTAGATTGAATTTACGGAGTGTGTCAAATACGGCTTTCAGATTATCAACGTGTGAATTTAGGTCGTATGAGTAAATCACGATGTCATCTAAGTAGACAAAACATCTTGTACCTTGTAGGCCAGTAAGACAATTATTCATTAGTTTTTGGAAGGTGGAAGGTGCATTTTTCAACCCAAACGGCATACGTGTGAATTGAAAGTGACCTTGAGGTACAGAAAATGCAGTTTTGGGTGTATCATTAGGGGAGATAAGAATTTGATGGAAGCCGGATGTGAGGTCCAATGTCGTGAAATATTTGTTGTAAGACAACAGAAGGTACCAGTAATAAAATATTTACACCTAACAACAACAACAAGGTATCTTCTTGCTCTAAAATAAATAAATATCAAAAAGGAGATCAGCAGAATGCCTTGAAATTATTTCATCAAAATATTCAAGGTATTTCTTCCAAATTACTAGAAATTGAAATGTTTTTAGAAAAAACAAAGTTTGACATTGTTTGCTGTACTGAACATTGGTTAAAGGATTACCAAATGCTAATTAATTATAAGAACTATACTGTGGGCAGTTGTTTTAACCGTAAATCTATGTTGCGTGGAGGTTCGTTAATCTTGATAAAGAATTGTTTAAAATCCAAGCAACGTAATGACATAGTGAGTTTATCAATTGAACATTGCATCGAACTGTCCTGTGTTGAGCTAGATAAGCATGTTGTAGTGTGCGTTTACAGACCCCCTAATTATCAAAACTTTTCTTTATTTGAGTCAATAATGGATGATGTCCTAGCGAAACTTGCATCTAATAACAAAGCCGCAATTATTTGTGGTGATTTTAATATTAATATTTTAGAAAATAGTTCAAATAGCAGTAGATTATTAAGCCTTTTCAAATCTTTCAATTTATCTAATGTTTTTACAGAACCTACTAGAGTAACTCCAACTTCTGCTACTTGCATCGATAATGTTTTTTGCGATTGTGATTATTTAGATAAAGCCATCGTAAATTATCTGCCATCTGATCATAGTGGACAAATGGTGACTTTTAAGTTTAAAACACCATTGCAAAAAGTGCAAATTCAATTTAGACCAATAACGACTGGTAAACTAAATAGATTCAATAGTACCCTAAATAATAAGTTAAATGATGTGGACCATAACATAGATGATGCAAATAAATTGTACGAGAATTTCTTTTCAGTAGTGCACACTCAATTCAATAACACCTTTGAAAAGAAAACAAGAAATATTTGCCCTAATTTTATATTTAGTGACTGGGCAACTAGGGGTATTAGGATAAGCAGAGAAAGACTGTTCGAGCTGTATGGCCTTAAGCCTTACATCAATACTGATACTTTCAACAAGCATGTTGCTACTTATTCAAAAATTTTTAGAAATACCTGCAAGATAGCCAAAGCACTGTACATCAGCAACAAAATTAAATCAGCAGAAAACAAAATAAAAACAGTTTGGAAAATTATAAATAACGAAACTAGTAGGAATAAAAAACGAAACACTGATTACACATTGGAGACTTCACGTGGTGCCATAAGCTCTAACTCAGAAGTAGCTCAAGAGTTTGTAAATTTCTTTACTAATATACCTTCAAAAACGACGGAAGCCTTAAACTCTTCAGCCGACGTATCAATTGAATTATTAAGAGCAAACGTTCCAGGCTGCCCGGTTGAATTTCAATTTAAACATATAAACTCTATGATAGTTATGAAAGCCTTTCGACAAATCAAAATCAAATTGACCGAAGATCTATGGGGTATGTCTATCAAAGTTTGTAAATCCATAATCGAGACTATAGCACCATACTTAGCTTTAGTATTTAATTTGTGTGTAGATCAAGGAGTCTTCCCAGATTTAATGAAATACAGTAAGGTTATTCCACTTTTTAAATCTGGGGACAGCAAAGACACCAATAATTATAGACCAGTATCCGTGTTGCCAGTATTCAGCAAGGTATTCGAAAAGGTAATGCTCAATCAAATGCTTAATCATTTTAACAACAACAAAATCTTACACGACCAGCAATATGGCTTCACCAAAGGCTGTTGTACAACCGACGCCGGTGTCACTTTATTAAAACACATATTTACAGCGTGGGAGGAGGCCCAAGATGCCATAGGAATCTTTTGTGACCTCTCCAAGGCATTTGACTGCGTTAATCATGAAACCTTGCTCTTGAAACTTGAGCATTACGGATTAGGTAAACTTGCGCTCAGTTTAGTAAAATCTTATTTAAATGATAGACAACAAAAAGTTCAAATAAACGGGGTCAATTCACTTGGTTTAAAAGTAAAAATGGGTGTTCCACAAGGCTCGATGTTAGGTCCTTTCCTCTTTTTAGTATATATTAATGATCTACCCCATTTATTAAAAAACCAACCAAAAATGGTGTTATTTGCTGACGATACTTCCTTAATTTTTAAGATAAATAGACGTGCATCAAATCTTGACGACGTAAATAACGCCTTACTGCAGGTGCAAAATTGGTTCACTGCTAATAATTTAGTGTTAAATGGAAAAAAAACTAAATGCATAAGATTTGCTTTACCAAATGTTAAAAGTAGTGATTGTGACATAGTATTGAATAAAGAGAAACTAGAATTCGTCGATAAAACTGTTTTCCTGGGGATCACGCTCGACTCAAAGCTGCAATGGGGTCCTCATATAACATCTCTTGCAGGACGGCTTAGTTCAGCAGCATATGCTGTAAGAAAAATCCGTCAATTTACTAATGTAGATACCGCGAGACTAGTCTATTTCAGTTACTTTCATAGTATCATGTCTTACGGTATTTTACTATGGGGACGGGCTGCAGATATCGAGTCTATTTTTATTCTGCAGAAAAGAGCCATCAGAGCAATATATGGCCTCCGCAGGCGCGATTCTCTAAGGGAACTGTTTAAGGATATTAATATCATGACGGTACCTTGTCAATACATCTATGAAAACATCATGTACGTAAGGAAAAATCTAAATATTTTCACTAAAAGAGGTGACAGACACACCTATAGGACCAGAAATAGGGACCAATTAGTTCAACCAGGCTTCAGACTGGCTAAAGTAGACTCATCCTTCATGGGGTACTGTTTAAAATGCTACAATAAAATACCTCCCCACATACTCCAACTCAACGAAACTAAATTCAAATCTTATATAAAACGCACACTATGCAGCCAAGCATATTATAAGTTGGGGGATTACATCGCTGACAAAAATGCTTGGTTCACCGCTGGTCCTGCTCCACAAGGGCGCATAAACTAATTAATTAGCATTCGAAAATATAGTTGTGAGCTGCTGAAGATTGAAAAAACTATCTTTGTATTGTATAAATTCAATCTCTTAATATTGTATAATTGCATAACATACGTGTGAGCACTATGCAACTAAACTATAAAGCTACCATTTACTGGGTACGTCTTTCATTGACTTGAATGTGTCCTGGCGGCTGAGGGTATGTCATGCTCACTCAAATGTCTCGCTGGTGGTGGCGTGTGTGTTGGATCATTGAGTTCCCTTCAAAATGGTTGAGCTAAATGGTGCTGATCCATACGTCATGTTCGTGAACGGGCGCCGCCAGTAGGGACTGGTCATCTCTTAGCCGCCACGGCTTATTTTAATTTTAATCTAAGTATTTTCATTTCTGAATTGTTATTTTTTTGTTTTTGTTTTTATCTTTTTTAGTACGGACGCTTTTAACGTGCACGTCTTTCTACATCGTTCTCACATGTATAATTTCAACTTGAATGATGTAACCAAAATTTTGTAACAATTTTTATGATTCAAAAGAGTGTCCGTGGAGTTTCTTGCCCGTTCTTCTCCACAGGTACCTACGCTTTGGAATGGGCAACTAGCTTCATCTTTCTGACTGACCGACCCCTTGACAATTCAAAAGTGCCTGTAATTGGTTTACTTGAAATAAATGCTTTGAGTTTGAGTTTGAATTTACTAGTTCCTAATTGATCAAGGATCTCGGATATTTGTGGTATTGGATATGATTCATCGATAGTGACGTCTTTTAATTTCCTATAATCAATTACTATTCTCCATTTTTTTTGCCGTTGAGAGTCTGCCTTTTTTGGAACTATCCATATCGGAGCTTCAGGGTGAGGATGACGGCTCTATAATATTTTGACTCAGCATTTTATTTATTTGAGTCTCGACCTCCTTCTTATGACATTCCGGGAATCGGTATGACTTTGTATGGATAGGGATATTGCTACTGGTTTTAATTTGATGATCAAGGGCTGTAGTGTGAGTTAGTTGATCATCCGGTAGATAAAAAATATCAGAATATTGAGAGCAAAGTTCTGTAAGGGCTTTCAGACTCTTCTTGGTTTAGATGATCAGTTCGTAGCGAATCTAAAACTTGTATGGTCCGATTGGATGTTTCTAGAGTGTTCATGCTGACCTGAAGGGCAGCGTGTAAGGGCTTGATTGCAAATTTTATATTGGGATCAATTTTTATGAATGACCCCGAGGCTATCGTTAAGTTAACACGATGGTTATCCTTGACCTTTACTATGCAATTAGATATTAGGACACATTTTGATAAGTGTTGGTCCATAATGATACCTTCTTTCAGATCGGTATCCTGTACTGAACACTCAATAACAGTTTCAGTACGTGGTGGGATAATATAGAATGGATCGTGGAAGTATAATTTAACTTCGGATTCTCCCATTTTAAGGGTATCGGTCGTATAGTCGATTTTACAGCCGAAAAAGGTCAAAAATCTGATCCTATAATACCATCATAGGGTAAACTTATATCTTTAATGACATGAAACTTAAATGGCGTGACTTTATTGTCATTTAATTTCAATTTTAATTGAAAATGACCTTCGGTTGGAGTAGGCTCGTCACCGCGGTCAATGCCCTTGAGTTTGATTGGTTCATTTACCAGTCTTTGATTTTGTTTGATACAGGATAGTTTTAATAGGCATATGACGGAGCCTGAATCAACTAATAAGGATAAAGGGGTGTCTGAAACTTTTGAGTCTACGAGTACATGTGGTAGATACCTCTTGGATGTGTCTAGGTTTATTTCATATATTTTAGTACTGGTCTCGTTGGATACTGGCGAGACTCCTGGATAAGGATTAGGACTGTCAGTTTGGGGCTGGTTACCCTGTTGGTTAGTCCTGGATGAGTGTAGGTTAAGGTCGTCAGTTCGGGGCTGGTTACCCTGTCGGTTGACCTTCCTTGGATGAGGATTAGGACTGTCAGTTTGGGGCTGGTTACCCTGTTGGTTAGTCCTTGATGATTGTAGGTTAAGGTCGTCAGTTCGGGGCTGGTTACCCTGTCGGTTGACCTTCCTTGGATGAGGATTAGGACTGTCAGTTTGGGACTGGTTACCCTGTCGGTTAGTCCTATATAATATTGGATTTTGTTGTTGGGTGCCGGCAGTTATGCTTCGTCCCGTGCGGCACCTTCGCGAGACTCCATTTCGTTTAAATCATTGGAGCCGTGGATATAGGGTTAAGAAAATTCATCCGTGCGTTCGTCGTCGGATGTTTCGCGGACATGGCTGATTTTATTATTAATATTCCGATTATTATTATTCGGTTTGAACTGAAATTTATTATTACAGAATTCGCGTTTTTTACAATCTTTTATCTCGTGACCAGCAGTTTTACAGTACCGGCAAAACAATCCGTCGGTTTTATTTGGATTTGACGTAGTGGATTGTGTGAACGAGTTTGGTTTTGAAGGCCCTGGTTTCGGTTTGTTATTATTCACCAACTTTTGTTCAACCTGTGGACGTTTATATAGGCTTTGTTGGATGCGTTCTTCGGAAATTGCTAAGTTAATGGCTTCGTTTAATGTTTTGGGAGATCTACACCTCACAATGTTTGATATACGGGGATGTAACCCCATAATAAAATGATGGAGGGCTAAGTCCGCCATAGCTGCAGTACGACCGGGTAATTCTTTTACCTTAGTAGTAGACAAGGATATTTCAGTTAACAGTTGTGAGAGGCAGGTCTCCACACGAAGCGAAAATTGACTAACACTATCTTGCGGGCTTTGCTTGCTCTCCTGAAGATCGGTGAGTAAGTGAGCATAATGTTTTCGCTCACTAAATTGTGCTTTCAAAAAGTCTCTAAGTTGATCCCATGACGCGAACTCTTTTATGGAGCAGGCAATTTCCGCTTTTCCACCCAACTGGCTGAGAATGTATTTAAAAAGAATTGGTCTTTGTTGTTCTGATGCAAGGTCATACGCGTTATTACAATTTATGATAAATGAGTTGACAGTTTCTCGGTTGCCGTCAAATGATTTGACGAATTTAAACAGTGTTTAAATCTAATTCGGCCATTGTGCCACGTGCAGTAGCAGCCCTTGTGACCCTGGGACTAGAAGATCTAGTAGGCGATTTTTCTGTATCACCTTGAGATTGCTCTAAAATTGGGATATGAAGTTTCAATTTACTTCCTTCTAATTTAGGAACTGTTGGCATAATTATATTGTCTAACCATAAATGAAAGAAAACGGGTCACGGATAGCATAAGGTCTTACAATGATAATTACATTAAATGAATTCGGTTAATAAATCGCAAGTAAGTAACCTTGTATAGAGTGTTAAATAATATCTCAACCTAGATAAGACAATGACCAAAGACTCACAGTACTAGCAATGCGTGGGCGACGGATGTTATGGCGAACAGGAACATTCCTCTGCGATAAGCCGCGTCACTGCGGCCGGAGTCTGAGTCGTCGGGATCTTGAGTAATTATAGCTGTTCAATTATTTGGTATTGACCTCGGCTTTGGATATGAGATTTGGATAACAGGAACTACGGCTACGCGCCGCGATGACGGGAACTACGGCTACGCACCGTGATGACAGGAACAGCGGCTATAAGCACCGCGATGCTCAGGTTAGCTGACCTGATGGTATTGTAGTGTCGGGAGGTATTCGTGCGGGCGGAGATAAATAAAGGTTTGTACACCGACACAGTAAAGTTTATAGTTTATTGGAAGGTATAAACACTTAGCACAGTAGATACACAGTTTAGAGTCCACAACACAGCAAGAATGAAGAGAAACACTAGATAGATAGATGGAGTAAACAGATAGAAAGCAAAGCGAGATGTTCAAAGTAATTAGCGTAAGACCGGTAGCGGATCGAATCACAGTGATCTCCCGAAAGGTGGTAGGCTGACTGGCGGCACCACACTTGGATATCAACTGGTACACTTTCAAACACTTGGATATCTACTGGTGCACTTTCAAACACTTGGATATCAACTTTTACACTTGTGAGTTGAAGGACACTGGGGTTTTTCGTGTCCCACCGCTGCCACCAATTTGTTATAGGTCTCCACGGATTCTTCTTTTTAAAAAAAAAAGAATTATTTACTTTAGGATAATAAGTATATTTTAGGATATTATAAGTTTTCACAATAAACGTAAATTAGGATATTATAATTAGGATAGAACGCGAGACCCTTGGGCAGAACCGTCTGCTATGGATGTTAAGTGTCAACTGGACTAGAAATGTCATGTCTCCAGCCAAGAAGTAGATAACAGCTGGCAGCGCTGACGAAGCGCTGATCTAACATTAACCCTTACATATTTAGGGTATAACAGAACGACTAAACCAAGGGCGACCCCCACCTCGCCATTTTAATATTAACGATTGTGTGTTCGTTATTAAGTTCTCTCAGGTGACGGGAAAACTTGATCCCGGTATGCGTGGCCCCTACAAAGTGGTAGAGGTGTTACCCAGTGGACGCTATACACTGCGTTTGTTGAGCGGTGGCTACGGCAAGACAACGCAGGCCGCGGCTCAACACATGGTGCCGTGGTAAGGCGAGTGGTGCCCAGACACTTGTGCCGCCTTCTTCGAGAGTGAGTATTTTTCTCCAATTTGCTAAGTGTAAGTGCTAGTCGCTGTGGTACTAGTCACTCAGGCGTTTGTCGCTTGGCGTTTGTCGCTACACTGGTGCTTGTTGCTATCATGCTTGGTGTGCTCCAAGCTGTATAAGCTGGCTAGTGTAGTCAACTTGAGATCCGTTTGTCGGACGTCTCTCATGTATGGATACGGCCTGCATGTTAGACAAGCTTACACGTACGAATACGGTCTGCGTGCTAAGCAGCTTACACGTACGAATACGGTCTGCGTGCTAAGCAGCTTGACATATGAATACGGTCTGCGTCAAGCATGTTTCAGATAACTATGACTAGTTGTCGAAGACAGTCGGCACGAGGTGCAGGGAGCTAGTACAAGGTGTATTGAGCTGCCCTGATGACAACGGAGACCTTCAAAATAAGGGCCTCAGTTGGATTTGAATATTAAAAAGAGAGACGTCTCTGTATAATTTTAGAATGATGAATGTGTGGTTGCTGTATGAATAATGAGTGAATTAATTGAAAGATGATGTAGAGAACGTTGTGAAAAGCGAAATGTGTTAATTTAGTCTTATCGAATTGTCTTCTTAATGTAATTTTTATCCAGGTGAACATGCGGAAGATGATGAGACTGCGCCTGCAGCCGGACCCCAGCGTGTGGCTGACCCGTCCATGCCTGTGCTGTATGACGACGTGGAACAAGCACCGTCGACAGCAACCGCTGCGAACTCCAGCCCCACTCACTCTGCGTGACTCACTCGTGTCGAGGACGACATACGGTCAGGAGAAGCCGTGTAAGGAACGGGCAACCCCACGTCACCGGACTGCCTACAAATAGCGTGTCAGTTGACCGTCAAGCCCTCTTTTTCGTTGGCGGTCACGACGGACGTCTCTGCGGGAATCTCTGTCGGTTAAAGGTCACGTGAGCTGTTTTGAATTTTAAAAGTGTGCAATCGTTATTTTGTTACTTTGTCATTATTTTTAAACCAATTTAATTTAAATAAAGCTGTGATGTTGTGATTAATTTAACTTTTATTTATTAAATAGTTTTCTTATTGAAACGTGTTTTTTTTTAAATCATTTCCACTTCTGAATCTTACAATATATATTTTGTGTCTTTATTAGACGTGCGTGCAGTATCGACATTGCCTATCTACGGTTATTAAGATGTCAATCGGAAAGTTAGAACCATTCAATATTAGTTCAAAACAATGGCCTGCTTATATACGGCGGGTTAATCAGTACATTTTACTAAAAGACGTAAAAGATAACCGTAAAGTGCCAATGTTAATAACAGTCGTAGGCGAAACCACCTATTCGTTGATGTGTGAACTGTGTTCCCCTGACTTTCCCGAGAACAAAACTTACGAGGAACTGGTGAAGCTAGTCTCTGATCATTTGGAACCGCAGCGATCCGAGATCGCCGAGCGCCACGTGTTCCGGCTGCGGCGACAACGGACCGGCGAACCCTTGATGGAATATTTACAGGCACTAAAACATCTGGTAACAACTTGTAATTTTGGCAAATGTAAGAAGTGTTCTACGCTCGAGGAAAATCTAAGAGATCAGTTTGTTTCGGGTTTGACAAATGACGCAATGCGTTCAAGAATATTTGCCGAAAGGAAAATAGAATATAAGGAGGCGGTGGAGTTAGCACTAGCACTGGAGGCTGCAGAGAAGCACGCGGAGGTGAGCGGCAGTACGGTGCCGACGACGACCTCAGGTGACGGCGGCGAGGCAGGTGAAGACCTGCACTACACACGCGGGGGGCGTGGACGCACCCGCGGCTCACGCTCATCGGCTGGCGCGGGCGGTGCGGCTGGCCCAGCCGGCGCGGCAGGCGCGGTGGGCACGGAGCACATGGCGGGCACATCGCTGAGCGGCGCGGCGGCTGCGCCAGCATGCTGGCGTTGCGGTAAGGCGCATCGCGCGGACAGGTGCCGTTATGTGAATTATAATTGTGACGAGTGTAAACAAAGAGGTCATTTACGAGTGATGTGCAAAATCAGTGAAAAGTAGTGGCAACCGGCAGGGGCGTTCCTTTCATTACAGCCGAAAAGCCCGGCTTTCAGTCAAACGTGAGCCTAACAATAAAAAATTAAAAAAAAAAAAACTACACAAGTAAACTTGTAAATTAACCAACTCAATCATGTCGCAAGAATTGATAAGAATAATAAAAGGGAACTATATTTTCTATCACCAAAATTTATATTTGTCATCAAGTTGTATCACCTAATAAATAGATCTATCGCCACGAAATATTTTCGTTCTCAGATAAACAAAAATTGTTCCCAGGTATGAATTATCAAATTAATGTTAATATATGTGTAAAATAAGAGATCGATAACCAATAAAATTATATTGCATTACATGAATATAAACTTCGTTCTTATAATAACAGTTTTGTTACCTAAATAATAGCTCTGTGCTCAGAATGGTAGATCTGTCACCAAATAAATCGATTATCGATCCCTGACTGCGACTCCTGGGCACCCCGACACGGACAGGTTAG
Source organism: Eremobia ochroleuca (assembly GCA_949629135.1). Lineage (NCBI taxonomy): Eukaryota > Metazoa > Arthropoda > Insecta > Lepidoptera > Noctuidae > Eremobia > Eremobia ochroleuca. The sequence continues at coordinate 22,938,634 of OX451389.1, forward strand.
GTTTCGAAGGGGATGACGGGGGCTCAAGTGAGCGAGCGGAGCGAGCGAACGAGCCCCCGTCATCCACTTCGTGTTAGGTTCCTTTAAACCCTGCAGACAGAAATAGGGGCCCCGCGAAGCGGGGCTCCGTCGACTACACCTTATTATTATTAATTTTCTAGTAACATAATATGATTTATTGGTGATCTCTTTAAATTAGTTTGCTTAAATACTTATTAGGACACACCTATTATAATACATACAAAAACATTTATTTGGTACTAGACCTTATATCTCAGGATTTTAGGTGATTTATTGTGGAACTGATTTTGCATTGTTTGGTGACTACATTTTGGTGACAGATCTACTATTTTGAGGACAAACCCTATTATTTAAGAAACACAAAACTAATTAAATTGGTGATAGCTTAAATGATACCCATATGCGCGCCCCGGCCATAGTACAAAGAGGGGAAGTAAGTTATCTTCATACAAACGCACCGCGCGCGGCTTGTATGTGTGCGCCAAAGTATCTATGCGCGCCGCACGCACACTTAAACAAAATCTCGACCCGTTTTTCACAGCGCCAGTCGGGGCTAACACCGCACGAGGTTCGCGCGTCGCGGGTTTTGTTTATGAACAAATAAAAGATTTACATTTTTCACCGCCCTGCCCATGCTTTCCGAAATTATATTTCCAAAAGTTATTTATAAGGATGCGGATATATTACACATTAAAGTTTAATAACAAGGCGTTTCGTAATAGTCGAAACCGAAGAAGAAAGTATTTTACTGTAGCTAATTTGTAATTTTGTAATAAATGTGTGATTCAATAGATATGTTTGTATTAATTAAAAATAAAAATAAATATGGTCCTTTATGAGTACAAATACTACATTGTGCCTATCAAAAAAAATACAAAAAACTGACTAAGTAGTATATAATTATACTAAACAGTTTTTTGTATTTTTTTTTACGATTTTATATATGATATACGAGCTCTTAGTCTATAAATATATGTTAGCGTTTTGGGCGACAACCGAATCTGACGAAGAGCGGACAGTCGCGCCCCCACCGCCCCGCCGCGCTATTGTTTATTTTATCCCTTTTTTTTATAAATAATACTGCTCTGAATCTTGAATACATTTCTGTATTTGTTTTACATTTCTGTGTTGGTTTGCACTGAATTAAAATTTTCCTAAAAGTGACAACCCTAAGACAGTAGGCAATTATATCGCGGATTAGGCCGGAGATAGCCTACTTCCCCTCTTTATACTATGCCCCGGCCGGCGGCCGCCCGCTATACGTTCGATGCTAGGTTGCCAGGTTTACATACTCGAAGAATAATATTTAAATTCCGCACAGTTTTCATCACGCGCACCGTTGCCAAACCTCTCCAATGCCGCTATTGCGAGAACGCAACAATAAACATCGTCCCGTCTCGCTCGCACCAGCTGGCTTCTTATGAGGCTTCTGGACCTCTCACTATTTGTATACAAATTGTTCACGTTGTTGATAACATTAGTATGTACTTATTTGCCAAATTGTACTGATTTTTAAGCCTGGCTTTTGATTTTTTATGAATGGAACGTATAGCGAAGCATGTGTGTGTAAATAGTATGAATGAGCGCGTCGCTGTGCAAAGCTCGATCTATGGATCTATGGAATGGAATGATACAATTTCAAATTAGTTCAAGTTCGTTTCGAGCGGTTACTGGTGCATTTTTTGCTTTGACATTTTCTGTGAATTTAAGTGTTGTGATTAGTTTTGCGGTGATTATCTTTGTTTTGAAGTGATTAAAAAGATTGTTGACATTAAAATGAATTCGGAAACGCTTGCAAATGTGCCTTGTGATGGATTAAAGTATGTGCAATCTTTACTCGGAAAGGTAAATACTTTCAAGTTTTACAGACGAATATAATCTCATTACTTCACCTAAACCTACTTTTTGAGTATTTCTCAGAAATCTAAATTACGTAATAGGCATTTCAGTCGAAAATTGCCTTCAGGGTGCCTTTCCGGAACTTTTAAAAATAGCTCATTTAATTGTGACCATTCCTGCGACAAGTTGTTTCGCGGAACGTGCTTTTGCATGTTTAATAAGTATTCACACATATTTAATTAAGAAATAAGTACTCAAGAACAAGAACGGCTTTCCAATTTATCGAAAATTGCAATAGAAAAACAGCTGTTGGTAGAAATTAAAACGTTCACCAACTTTTTACGCCGATTGATTGCGCCGTTTTGAGTTACAATATATAATTTTTATATTTTGTAAAGTCCGCTTAATTAATTGTAAAAATTAAAGCAGGCGCCAGGATCATGTTCTCTAAATGAATTGACAAAAAACGGCTTTTATATGATGATTATTGATGAATGATTAATGATGCTACTGAAGGTAAAGTAAATCTGTCTAGTAATTTTTACCATGCCTTCCGTGTGCGTGTGTGTGCTGTTTGTCATCTGTCTGTGATAAAGAAACGAACATTGAAGAGTTATGGCTGTTCACATTGTGAGTAATTATATTATTATAAATATTATCAACATCGTAAACAATGTGTAGTTAGAAATCAATCAATAACTTGTACGCCATCTAGTGGCCAGATTGTAATATGAACTAACTCGAGGAGCTCTGTTGTGCCAATAATGTTAATAGATGGCTCTTATACGTCTTATCACATTTTTTACACGAAACTGATAACTTGAAAATGAAGAAGTTGCGATTTTGTAAAGGATTACCAATACTTTGAGTATTTAATTTATATAAGAAAAAAATGTTGCTATTAAAAAACATTTCATTTTAATTGCTAATAGCAAAAACTTACAATTATGAAATTAGAATATTAGTAAGAACTAAAACGAATCAGTCGGTAGGCACAACTTTGACAGGCGATACGGTAGGTAGGTACTTAGTTTTTTTTTTTTTAAAGTATGTTGGCTTGCCCTAAGTTTAACCCCTAGGCACGCCACTGGCAACCGGGCAGACAGTCGGCAAAATTATATGAGTAGTGAGGACGATTCAGACGATATTTATTTAAGATTGTTGTTGGAGGTAAGGGTAATAAACCGTACTTTATAAACGTCATCATAGAAAATTTTGAGACCAAGTGTGAAATTGACACCGGTAGTCGTATCTCGGCAATCAATGAAGATAATATGTATACCCGCAAATTTTCACATAAGATAATTAAGACTGATAATTTGATGTTACGTAGTTTATGCATCGAATCGCTTGGTTTTATAGAAGTCAGAGTTAGGTTACGAGATGTAGAAGTAAAATCTTTGCCACTTTACGTAATTAAAAACGGAGCGTGCCCATTACTGGGTCGAGATTGGTTGCGTGCCCTGAAACTAACACATATTAATCTGAATAAGATAACCGACGATGGATTCGTGAATCACTTATGTGCTGAATTTCCGGAAGTGTTTACGGATAAGTTAGGTACTTGTAAGCGAACCATTCGACTACAGCTGACTAACGATGAACCTGTGTACGTGCGCGCGCGGTTGTAGCGCGAGCTGGCGCGGCTGGAGTCCGACGGTTCCATATACCGCGTCGACTATTCCGACTACGGGACGCCCATTGTGCCGGTTGTTAAAAAAAATGGAGATATACGCATTTGTGGGGATTACAAAATTATAATTAACCATAAACTTAGCGTGATTATTTTCCCTTGCCCCGCATTGATGAGTTGTTCGCGAACTTAAGCGGTGGAGAAAAATTTACGAAAATAGATCTCACTCACGCTTACGAACAGTGTTTATTAACAGAGGAGTCACAACCGTACACAGCAATTACAACTCACCTCGGGACATATGCCTACCCTCGCACAGTGGGCTGAAATCGCGAAGTGTGGACTTAAGGATTGGTATGTACATTTTTGAAATCTATATACTAATACAATATATTTTATGATCTGACGACTTTTTTCGTCAAGCCGTTACTTACAGAGTTATACTGTTTTCAATATTGTATGAAAAAAAATATTAAAATAATAGATGTTTTTGTATGTACGTGCAAAACATTCCACACCACTCCAGTGACGTCATTTGTTTGTGTCCAAAACAAGTGTACATAAAGTTCTTGCTCACGGAGCAGATATAATTGAGAATTTGGGTATAGTGCCAATTGGAAAATTATCTGAAGAGGCTGCTGAAGCTCGAAATAAGGATTTCAGGAGATATCGTACACATCACAGTAGATTTCAATTCCGTTTTTTTTTTTTTTTAATAACCCAGTCAGTTTTGGTTGATTCCTAAGTCTTCTACGAGTTCATATCGGCCCACCGTGCGTCCTACGCCGTACGGACTAGCGTGCATACCCGAGAAGTTCCAGAAATTAATGGAGGAAACCTTACGTGGTGTTCCGGGTTGTGTTGTTTTTTTGGATGACATTTGCATAACGGGGGCTAATGATAAAGAACACATTAGTAATTTACGAGCTGTACTCGAAAGGTTGCGCGAGACGGGTTTAACAGTAAAGTTAAGTAAGTGTAGTTTTTTACAAGAGAGCGTAAAATACTTGGGTTTTGTTATTGACAAAATGGGTTTACGGCCAGACACTGCTAAACTGGAGGCTATTTCCAGCGCACCCAGACCAGAGAATATAACTCAACTGAAAAGTTTTTTAGGAATGTTAAATTATTACGGAAAATTCATTAGTAATTTGAGCACATTGTTGTTTCCTTTGCATAACTTGCTTAAAAAAGATGTTCGCTGGAAATGGGATGCTAGTTGTGAGCAGACGTTTAAAGAAGCTAAGCGAGTTCTGGGCGAGCGAGTGTTAGCACATTACGAGGAGGGGCGGCCGCGCGTGCTCGCGGTAGACAGTAGTGCCATAGTATAAAGAGGTGAAGTAGGCTATCTCCGGCCCAATCCGCGATATAATTGCCTACTGTCTCAGGGTTGTCACTTTTAGCAAAATTTTAATTCGGTGCAAACCAACACAGAAATGTAAAACAAATACAGAAATGTATTCAATATTCAGAGCAGTATTATTTATAAAAAAAAAGGGATAAGTAAAATAAACCGGCGCGCGGCGGGGCGGTGGGGGCGCGACTGTCCGCGCTTCGTCAGATTCGGTTGTCGCCCAAACCGCTAAGAAATATTAGGTCATCCCACTTCCAGTGTCATATTTTATTATTATTATTATTTTACAAAAACTGACTACTATACTATATAACCTTGTGACACTAATCAATAATCTCCACCACTATTAATCACTCGCTCCCAGACTGCTGGCAAATCTTGAACACCATTTAAAGTACTACTTTCATTTAATTCATCAATAATGCTCTTTAGTTTAATATCTAACTCTTTTTTGCTATTGTATCGAGTACCCGACAATTTCCTCTTCACATGGCCAAAACAATTGAAATCACAAGGATTCATATCCGGGGAATATGGCGGCTGAATAATTTCAATCCATCCTTTATCTTCAATTAAATTCTGAACTATTTTTGATTTGTGCGGTCTGGCGTTATCATGTAAAATTATAGGACTCGTTATATGATGTTCGTCTGCCCAAATAGGAATATTTTCCTCTAAAGATGACTAATATCGCTCTCCAGTCATAGTTGTATTTTCATCATAAGTTCTCCAAAAAATATTTTTCGTTCATGTAGCTCTGCACGTGGTAAATGTTCAGCTGAAGTGCCCGGTTCCACCCAATATCGTGACTGATGTCTTTGACGAGGAGTATAAAATTCGACCCAAGTTTCATCAAGGCATATGAATCTATTAAGTATATTTTTCTTACGGCGATACCACGATAAATGGCTACGCGCAGTTTCATAACGAAACTCCTTCTGATCCGTGTTCAGAGTGTGGGGCACCCACACTGCACTTTTATTGACCAGACATAAATCCTCCGTGAGTACTCTATGTATAGTGGAATGAGGAATGTTAAGTTGAGTGGAGAGATCACTGACACTGACCCTACGTGACTGACGAAGTGCTTCCTTGATTTTGTCCCTTGCTTCTAATCTAGTCGATGATAATGATCGAGGTGCTCGCGGCTCATCTTCAGCTGTGGTTCTTCCTTGTTTGTACATTTCAAGCCATCGCTGTACGGTTCTTTAATTTAAGGCGTTACGACCAAGACACTTTACCAGTAAGTCGTGCGCAACTCCTCCAGAGTTGTTGAGTAAAGCACAAAACTTTAGAAATATACGTTGCTCCACTACATTAATAGATTTGTTTTAAATCTTCCATTTTAAATCAATGCACGTCTTGACAATACAACACACCAAATTAAACTAACATGATTGTACAAGACAACACATGTATTAACTATTGCATACCATTGCGCAATACATAAATATTGGAAATAAAAAATATGACACTGGAAGTGGGATGACCTAATATATAGAGACTAAGAGCTCGTATATCATATACAGGGTTACTGGTAACTCGACGTATTCCTTACAGGACATCATAGTAGGGTTAAAATGCAACAAATTAAGCCACCAAATGTTCTACCGAAGTTCAATAGTTTTTGAGTTAGTAAGGGTTTTAGATTTTTTGTGAAAAATCCCAGATTAAATTATTTGAACCCAATTTGAAAATTATTCACGGGGCGGCTGTACTGAAATTGGAGTTATTATCATAGTTGACGCCGTAGCGGATCGTTTTTAATAATTAAAAGTTCAAAATGACTAAAACTTTGGTGAAGATCACTAATCATACATTTTTTTTTTTGTAATTTTTGCTATTACTTCATACAAAATGTTGTCTTAGCACAAAAAAAATACTACACCAGGTTCACAAATTATTAGTAAAATATCCTTGTCTTATCAGCTATCCAAACAGGTATGAAAGTTAATACAAAGTCTTGGACTGCATTATGAAAATCGTTTTTGATTTAGTACAAGAAGGTGTTTATTCGGAAAATCAAATTAAACAATTTCGTGAAAATTATTATTATTTTTAATCAATATCAATTTGTGGTCTTTAATAACATGTATTTCACACGTCTTGTTCGAAGTGCTGCCCTCGGTTTCGAATACATGCTCTTATTCGCTTCCTCACTTCGGTTTTTGTGATTCTTGATGTGATTGTGGTCCTCATCTGGTCCACCGCATCTGTTATTCTCTCCCTTAGTTCTTCAATTGAATTTACGGGGGTCACATAAACTAGGTCTTTCATATGACCCCAGACGTAAAAGTCTAGCGGCGTCAGATCAGGGCTTAGTGCAGGCCACGGAATCGGCCCACCGCGCCCAATCCATCGGTTTGGATAGTTTTCATCTAGCAATTGTCGAATTGTGATGCGGAAGTGGGCTGGACATCCGTCATGTTGGTATATGATGTTAGCCCTTCTTTCTTCGGGTACATCCGTGAGCAGTGCTGCTAAATGATTTCTTAGGAAATCTTCATAAAGTTCCCCATTTAATGTTCGGGGTAAAATATGTGGGCCTATTAACTTATCGTCGATAATACCCATCCAAACATTAAGCGAGAACTTACGCTGCGATGCGGTTGGTTTCAGTTTCTTAGGGTTTCCTTCTGCCTTCGGTGCCCAGTAATGTAAATTGTGGTAATTTGTGATACCATCACGGTCAAAACATGACTCATCGGTCCACAGAATGTTTTTCAAAAAGTTTTCACTTTCGGCATCGGCATTTAGCATGAAACGACAAAATCAAGCCGTCTCTGCGGATCTCCCTCTTCTAATGACTGCACGGGTTGGTAGTGGTATGGATGTCGGCCTGACAAGTGAACTACAGACCAGACTTTCCACTGTGACATACCAAGCTCACGCGCTACGATGTTTGTAGATATGTTGGGCTCGTCAATAAAACGTTGAAGAATCAGCTCCTCGTCCTCAGCCGTGTATCTCCGAGAACGACCAGTGTCAATTTGCTTGCTTCTTTGAACACTGCCAGTTTCAGATAATCGCCGATAAGTCGATCCGAAGACACTAACGTGGGGGAGTCGGCGGTTTGGAAAGCGCAGTTGATATGATCTTCGCGCCTCAGCAGCGTTACCGTCACAAAGTCCGTACAATATGTCAGCGTATTCTTGATTAGAATATGCAGCCATAGTCAGCACTTATGAACGCACAGCACAACACAAGAGCAAGATATGGGGCAACAGTCAGGGATATAGCCAGATAACAAAACACGAAATTGCGCAACGTAGAGCTGTAACTAACTTACGCTGACGACCAGATTTTGTGAAGTCGCACCCTGTCTCGTACCGAGGGAACAATAGTGACCAATCATAAAGCTTGCCGAGTGTTTGGAATTCAAACGCAGGCAAAAACTACGAATAATGCCGTCTCGCAATTTTACCTGCTCCCCATAAAACTTCTATCTTTCCCTGTTACACACGCAAAAGTATTGACAATCATACCTTTTTGGATAGCTGATAAGACAAGGATATTTTACTAATAATTTGTACACCTGGTGTAGTATTTTTTTTTGTGCTAAGACAACATTTTGTATGAAGTAATAGCAAAAATTACAAAAAAAAAAAAATGTTTGATTAGTGATCTTCACCAAAGTTTTAGTAATTTTGAACTTTTAATTATTAAAAACGATCCGCTACGGCGTCAACTATGATAATAACTCCAATTTCAGTACAGCCGCCCCGTGAATAATTTTCAAATTGGCTTCAAATAATTTAATCTGGGATTTTTCACAAAAAATCTAAAACCCTTACTAACTCAAAAACTACTGAACTTCGGTAGAACATTTGGTGGCTTAATTTGTTGCATTTTAACCCTACTATGATGTCCTGCAAGGAATACGTCGAGTTACCAGTAACCCTGTATATCATCATAAAAAAAATACAAAAAACTGACTAGTATAATTATATACTAGTCAGTTTTTTGTATTTTTTTGATAGGCACAATGTAGTATTTGTACACATAAAGGACCATATTTATTTTTATTTTTAATAAAAACACCCAAACACACAGCAATATGTTTTCCTGGGATTATCACACATTTTTTATTCATTTAGCGGTGCCGAAAAGCCGTGACGCGCGAACCTCGTGCGGTGTTAGCCCCGACTGGCGCTGTGAGAAACGGGTCGAGATTTTGTTTAAGTGTGCGTGCGCCGACGCATAGATACTTTAGCGCACACATACAAGCCGCGCGCGGTGCGTTTGTATGAAGATAACTTACTTCCCCTCTTTATACTATGGTAGTGCGTATGGGCTAGGCGCGGTGTTGGCTCACCGCTACTCCGGTGGCAGCGAGCGCCCGGTGAGCTGCGTGTCCCGCACACTTAACGCGGCCGAGCGGAATTACAGCCAACTCGATAAGGAGGCACTCGCGATGTTATTTGGTATAACAAAGCACCACCAATACCTATTCGGCAGGAGTTTTATATTACGTACGGACCATCAGCCGTTGACGCACATTTTTGGTGCTAAGAGTGGCATTCCACAGACCGCTGCCAGCCGGCTGCAGCGGTGGGTCACATTTGGTTGGCCGTTGACAGTGTCGGATGCTGAGACACCGTATTTTTTAAGAAAACAGGATTTAACTATAGAATTGGGCTGCCTCATCTATAAATACAGGATTGTTATACCGAACGCATTACAAAAACAAATTTTAGATGAAATTCACGATGGGCACTTAGGAATTAATAAAATGAAGAATCTATCAAGGAATTATGTGTATTGGCCCAGTCTAGATAGGGACGGCGTGCCGCACCGTGCGCGACGCATCCATGGGAGTTCCCTGTGCATCCGTGGCAGCGAGTACATGCAGACTTCGGGGATTGTGGGGGAAAACGGTATTTAATTATGGTGGACGCAAACTCGAAATGGATAGAAGCTATTGCTATGAGTAGGACGGACGCGCAGGCGACTATCACGGCAATGAGAACAATTTTTGCCCGGTTCGGCTTACCGTCATCACTCGTCACTGACAACGGCCCACCATTTTTCTCACAGGAATTTAAAATGTTTTGTAAGAAGAATTGTATAAAACACGTGACCACAGCTCCTTACAGACCGCAGGGAAACGGTGCAGCAGAAAATGCGGTAAAAACCGTTAAGAAAGCGATCAAACGTGCTTTGTACGAGGGCGAGGACGTCGCCACGGCACTTTGTAAGTTTTTATTAAGTATCGTAACTGTCCACATGCAACCACTGGTGTCTCCCCTGCGGTATGACTACACTGCGAGGGGGGACAAGTGGGTGTAGGAACAATAGTCGACCAGACTGGACCGGTCTCGTTATCGCGGACTAGCATAATTTCCGAGAGTAAGGATTTATCTCCAGAACGAGAGGTTCCTTCAGTCCGTGAGGAGGCGGAGGACACATACGAGGACGCGTCTGACGGCGTTGGTGAAAAGTCACAGACCACTGGTACTGAAGTGGCATCCGGGCCGGAGACACCACCATCACCGCCGGGTGCGTCTGCTCGTGCGCTGTGGGCTTATAATCGGGCTCGACCAGGAGTCACGAAATAACATGCTTTGTTAATTGTTTATTTTATATTTTATTTACATTATGCTTTAGCTTATAGGGGAGAAATGTACCCATGTTGCAGTATGATATGTGTATGGTGGTGGGTAGATTGATAACTTGTTCAATAAATCAGTGTGTCGCTAACCCTCGCCTTTCATTGCCGCTGCAGTATGAAGTTTGGAAAATATTCTGGCTGCAAAAAAAAACCTAAATTACAAAACGATAACACCTTAGATAACGATCCGGAACCCGAAATAATTCCTCTTCCAAGATTAAGAATAAATTCGTAACTTTCCATGAAAACCGTAAAGTTCCTCTTAAAGGGGGGGTTGTTACATCCCTAGAATACACCCTTAAATGCCTAGTCAGCACCACATCATCATTCCTTTCTAGACTTAGTGCATTAGCAGGGGAATAGAGTCAGTTCGGGTTGAGACTCCTACCGGATAGGTCGCAAGTCAGAATATTGACCAAGTTTCCATGTTTAATACTATGTTTTGTGCCTTTCACTAATATAAATAATTAACTACCAATAATCGTTTTTTTTTAAAAGGTATTTCTAAAACGTGTCCTAACAGTTCGAACCAGTTTTTAAAACATTTATTCCATTCCGAAGTGGGGGTAGTCAGAATGGCCGATTTGTATGCGTCAACAGCATCTTCGGGTGAGCTGAAACGTTGACCACGAAGACTTTACTTAATTTTGAGGAACGTAAATAAATCGTTAGGGCTCAAGTCAGGGCTCTAAGGTGGGTGATCTAAAATTTCGACATTTTGGGTGCTCAAAAATATCTTTGTATCGCGGGCGGTGTGCGAACTTGCATTGTCATGGTGCAGTATCATACGACGTCTTGAGTTGTTTTTTGTCAAAACTCTGTGATGACTTGTGGCAAACAAACAGTGGTATACCAGTCAGCGTTAACCGTCTTGCGATCTTCTAGTACAATAGTGGCGATGTGACCACCCTTTGCCACAAACGAGCTAGAGTGCCCACGTTGAAATTCTAAATACCAGCGTTCTACAGTCCTAAGACATGGTGCTGCATCACTAAACACAGAAATGATCTCCTCAAAGCAATGTGATATAAAATTATCGCACGCATATTTTCCTTTGATATTTCCATTTTTACAACCGACTTTAAATAGACGCTACAATAAAACTATTCGACCGATCAAAAAACATTCTTTTGTTTTCGAATTCTAAATTCAAAAAGAAGAAAAAGCCATATGCTTTTTTTTTTTAATAATTGCGGGAGGTTTGCAAAAGACACGACTTAAAAGGCAGCCCTCGTATAAGTTGGTATCAGGAGAAATAAAACGTATTATATTACATAAGAATACTTTTTAGAATCGATAACCAACGTGTATACTGCTACATCCCTAATTCAGATGCGAGAATGTTATAAAATTGACTGGCAAGCAACGCCATTGTCACAATACCAAGATAAGTCATGTTGAATAGTGTTGTAACCATATTGTAATAAATATATATTTTTAGTTTTCTAATATCTGCTTTTTCATTGATAGTCTCTGTTAAATGCTGTGTAAAGATTACTATATTGGAATATAGTGGCAGGTTAAATAAAATTTCAGTGTCGTGAGTACGGTTTATTAGAAAATTAAAGACGAAAATAAAAACTCAGTTGTATATCGATATAAGTTTTGGAATCCCTATTTTTTATGAAGGTCATTTGACAGAAAAAGTGGCCTGGCGTCACGGGTACGGCGATACGTTTATAGGTATTCTGGCGTTCAAAATGGTCCAAATTTAAATTTTCGAAGTCGTCAGATTTGGGGAAAGCCCACAATTTCTTCGTCAGATTTGCCTATTTAAGTCATTACGTGTTAGGCCGCACACGATCATATGAATATCAACGGCTCTGGAGATCACTTTATTTTTGGACCTTTTTTTTAATTTGAAATTTCTTAAATATAAATATTTTCGGTATTCTCTCCACATGCCACACCTACTCAGCTATCAACTTTTCTGAATATGCTTGCTAAAAAATCATCTGGGCTCCCCTACCATTATCTAGTGCAACATGTTGAGTAAGCTGCCGCCTTGACCTAGTGGTTGCAAGTGCTACTGCTGACCAGTGTTCTTGAGTTTCTCAGAGTCCGGGGTTTGTGCCCAGTTGACGGCAATAGGCTCGCCCCCTATCACATGGAGTTAGACATAACTGCGAAAATGGCTGCACTACTGGTACCTGCACGGCTACACCTCTGCCTCCCTCAAGGGATCTCAGGTGTGATGTTTTGTTATATGAGTAAAACTGTTTACTACGGCCAATAATTCATGGAGTTGTTGATCGCAGGCAAGCGGCCTGCTAACTACTGAAGATCCAGACCACTAATTTTTACTAATAAATAGGTAATGAGGAAAATACAATGAAATAAGGTTTTATTGATTTATTAAAGTACAGTGACAGATTTAAAAAAGTGCAAATAATTCTCTAACTAATGTGATTTTAATAGCTACCTGTACCTACTTACAAATTAAAATAATATTCTATAATAAGTATATCTGATTACAACACATTTAAAAACGCAACACATTTAAATAGTGAAATATAAGAGCCACCAGGACACTAGGGCCTTGCCCGCATGCTCCATGCTCACTACGATGCTATAACAACATAGAATAGCCCAGCAAACTGACCCGCGCCTGGCACCGGCACCACTCACTTAGTATAACTGACACGCGCCTGGCACCGGCACCACTCACTTAGTATAACTGACACGCGCCTGGCACCGGCACCACTCACTTAGTATAACTGACACGCGCCTGGCACCGGCACCACTCACTTAGTATAACTGACACGCGCCTGGCACCGGCACCACTCACTTAGTATAACTGACCCGCGCCTGGCACCGGCACCACTCACTTAGTATAACTGACACGCGCCTGGCACCGGCACCACTCACTTAGTATAACTGACACGCGCCTGGCACCGGCACCACTCACTTAGTATAACTGACACGCGCCTGGCACCGGCACCACTCACTTAGTATAACTGGCACGCGCCTGGCACCGGCACCACTCACTTAGTATAACTGACCCGCGCCTGGCACCGGCACCACTCACTTAGTATAACTCTAGTAATATTAAATATTCATAAGCTTTGTTGTCACAGTTACTAAATCTGAGTCAATATTGGGTTAGGTATCTTCTAAACATAAGGCTATGAGTACCTATACTATACATGTATAATTATATAAATAGGTAAATAATGTTTTCTCGCACTTGAGGCCATGCAGCCACTGAGTAAACCATGTACCTACTTCCATAGTACACCACAGAGTAGGTATACATTCCCATCCAGAATACCTCCAGGCAATGAAATATGATTCCATATTAATTGCAATTTCTCTCCTTTTTGCTTTAAAAATACCCAAGATGAAATGAAAAACCGGAAAAGTGCCATATTGAAGTTAGCACGCAAAGGAAAAAATCCTCAAATTCAATGTAGGTAGTTAAATGTTTGTCAGGTCATTTTCCTCTGACGCATTTCTTTTGAACCGACGAATGATAAACTTCCTTAAATAAATGCAATGGGTCTGTTGGAGAGAGTTAATATTGAAGTAATGGTGCCATAATACAATTAATAAAATGCAGTTTTACTTACCTACCTACTCAGTAAATTAATGTTTATTTTGAGTAATTATTAGGTTGTCTCATAAGTTCTTGCCATATTTAATTTTTCTAGAATTTTCTCGTATTTAAACTAAAGTGAATTCAAGAAAGTTCTAGATCTTTCTAGTAAGGATGAGTATCTTTTATGGTTAGGGTATATAAATAGGCGCGGACGCAACGCAATAATTAGTCTTTACTGAAAATGGATCAGCGTCAACTGCGAGCTATTATGCTATATGAGCATCGACAAGTCTCTTCAACAGAAACGGCTAAAAAGATTACCACTGCATTTGGACCGGGTACTACTAGCGATCGGACTGTTCGTTTCTGGTACAAGCGTTTTGACACCGGTGATGTAAGCTGCGAAGATCAACCTCGCCCAGGCCGACCAACCAGCTTCGATGAAGCTGCTTTGCGTCACGAACTTGAGCTACATCCAGACTATAGTACGCGCGATTTAGAGAAGGCGCTTGGACAATCCCACGCGACTATAGATCGTTATCTCAAATCGATGGGATATCGCAAAGTGATGTCACGTTAGACACCTCATGCCGTAACGGACCATGACCGGGCCGTTCGTGTGGCCATTTGTCAAAGTTTGTTACTTCGTCCGCACAGACGAGACTTTCTCAAGGACATTATTACATGTGACGAGAGCTGGATACATTATGAAACTAACACGCGTCATGCCTATTGGATTCCTCGCGGGGAAAACCCACCAGCCCAGCCTAAACTTAATGAACACGGTCGTAAGATTATGTTGCCTGTTTTCTGGGATTGGCAAGGAATAATTTTCTGGGAACTCCTCGAATCTCATCGGACTATTAACGCCAATCTGTATACGCAGCAGCTTCGCAAACTAGCAGAGATGTTAAAAATTAAGCGGCCAAAACGACTTGGGAGTCCAATTTTGCATGACAACGCACGACCTCATTACGCCAAGTTAACACATAAACAGCTGGAGGAGCTAGGATGGCTGACTGTTCCACATCCACCGTATAGCCCGGATCTTGCGGCTTCAGACTTTCATTTATTTCGAGCTCTTAAATTTCATTTACTAGAAAAACATTCGAAAATCCTGGAAGTATTAAAATTGAACTTGAAAATTTTTTCGAGTTGCCTGCCTCATTTTGGGAGAAGGGTATTCAAATTTTGCCCAGTAGGCTGACTGTTGTAGATAACGAGGGAGACTATATAATTGATTAAAATTAAATGTGGTTTTTATTAATAAAAAAATATTAATAATAATTTGTTTTTCACTGGCAATAATTTATGAGACAACCTAATATCTATACTATAATAATATTATAAAGCTGAAGAGTGTGTTTGTTTGTTTGGTTGAACGCGCTAATCTCATGAACTGCTCGTTCGAATTGAAAAATTATTTTTGTGTTGAATAGTCCATTTATCGAGGAAGGCTATGGTTATATAACATCACGCTACAACCAATAGGAGCGGAACATCAATGAAAAATGTTGCAAAAGCGGGAAAAATGATTCTTGTTGAGAGCTTCCGTTGCGTGCGCTGCGTAAATGGTTAAAGTTAAAGGTTAATGATTATGGTTAGTTAGTGTGTTAGTTTGACGGTACGGTTGGCGCAGTGGTTAAGCGAATGACTGGTGTGCTGCGTGTCGCGGGTTTGATTCCCGCACGGAACAAATATTTGTATGACCTACAAGTAGTTGTTCCGGGTCTGGCTGTTTGTGTTTTGAGTTTAAATGTTTGTAAACGCACCCACAATACAGGAGAAATTCCTAGTGTGGGGCAACGTTTTTTAAAAAAACAAATCATGTATGACGGAATTGTTCCCCATTAAAAGTTCTAAAAAAAAGTCCGCGATAGCATATGTCTATCTTGTATGGTTGACTCACTATAACCTTTTTTATGGTACTCAAGTTCTTAAATAATGCATTATTTGCGAAGGTGTTTTCATAAACATGATACTAAATACTACTCACACATGATACTAAATACTTATCCAAATAAATACGTTATTCATCACAGGTATTTAATTTTGAATCAAAATGCCGTTGACATCATTTAATTCCAATGAATATCTTACGAGATATCATAGTTTTAAAATATAATAAATCCGCACGTCCGCCGGTAGCTAGCGAGGTTCACTATACTTAATTCTCTCTTACTGATCCTCTTACTGATCATAGCGTGATGTTGCTAACATAGCTTCTTACAGTAAGTATTAATATACTAAGTAATAATCATAAGTAATGGAATATATTTTAGTACCTAGGCTTTTTCCTCAAATTAACGCGGGTGAAACCGCGGGACACTACTAGTCTTCAATATTTAAGGAACCTTTTCTCCAAGGCCTGTTTAATCTTTCTGTCCTGTAAACTTCAGTATCTATTTGTATTAAATTAATAATTTAAAGATGTCCATAGTACACAACCACATCAACCAAACTCGAAGTCTACAATAAGCGTAAGACAGCCGAAGTAGGTACATACACATACTGTGTGGGCATTATCGGATCTATACCTCCAAACCCTCTTTGTTTTTTATCTTCATCCGTTCTCGGGTTGTTTGATACCCATTACCTAATGTGTATGTTAAGTATATAATTAACTAATTACTGATGTTCGAGGGACGGTTAAACACTAAAATTAAATTATAATCCTTTAATTATAATACTTAGGCCAAGTTGGGTACTCCCGGGACAGTTCAAAAGTTGTGTCAAATAGTACCTTGAGTTAAGTAGGTATGTTACACAAGTACGGAAGTATTAACCTAATGCTTTTTAATACATTCATAATCTTCTACTTTCCAAAACTACCATAATTAATAATAAATTAGGTTAATTTGGGGTTCTAACAAAGGTAGCATAACTATATTAAAGTGTAATTTACACATTTAAATAGATTGTACCGAAGTGTATCTATAAAATTTTATAGTTAAAATTCGTTAATATTTTTAGGACGGTAGCTACTCACCGTGAGTAGTTGCTTCGCGATTTCGTTTTGCAAACATTCGGTGTGCTATTGTTGCACAACATTCATTCGCGACACTAACATTCGTTCGCGAGCAGCTTCTAGAGAATTGGTTTTTCATGTAGCTTACTCGTTAAAACACAAACAGATCGTTTCGCGAATGAAGGTTCGTTGCGTTGCGTAACAAGCTCGGGCAATGAACGTTCGCCAAATATATTCGCGAAGCGAATACTCGCTGTGAGTACGGTCCTCGTAATTATATCATGTTATATTAAGATCTGTAATTCATAAATATTAGCACAGTGTGAAACAAAAAGAACCTAATGTTCATGTAGGTAAGTACTAAGTTTGTGATTTAAGAAAGGAGAGAATTCCAGTGTACTTAAACGCGTTCTTAAATCCCCTCTCCTTTCCAATAGTAGAAACTCTTCATCTCCATACGTGTAGAAGAGTGCCAATAATATATCAGTAATGCTTTCGGACGATCGCGACTAAGTTCTATACATATGAATAATATAGCCTGTAGGCTTTCATCGAGCTTTTAGCGTTTGGTTAATGACTGACGATGAGCAGTAGTGCAAGGATGCCCATCAGATACAGGCAGGTGGAGACTTGCAGAGTGGCGCGTGGCGGCTAGAAGCGCAGCTCGGCCTCCCCGCTGCCGGCGCCGTCCTCGTCGTCGGCCGGCGCGCCCGCCGCACCTTCCGGGCCCTCCTCGGACTTCTCGCCTGCAACCACATCCGTCACACTTTAGTGTGCAAGTAAGTGTTAAAAGATAGGACAAACGAGACAACCGACAACCGACAACCGAGGCAGGACCGTCGCAGTCGACGAATCAAACGAGTACCTACAAGAAGCTCGGTTGGCACTTACCGGGGCAAGCGGGAGC